>ML793267.1:135318-159053 GCA_009831015.1 Picea engelmannii | reverse complement strand
CTCAGGTGTTAAGAGATGTTTGACTCCAGTGAACCAATTTTCTTCCTTCAAACCAAGTACATGAGATGTTTCAAGTGCCTCTTTAGTGTCGTCTTTGTGGTAGCATGATTCAACAACATTTACGACACTTTGTAACCAACTTGTGACACTTGCGACAAGTTGTAAGGGAGTTGCAACACTTGCGACAAGTGAGAAGCATATGCGACACTTATCCAGTTGAGTGATTTTAATGTGTAACACTTACAATGTGTGTTTTTCTACACAGGTGCGCGGGTCTCAGAGTAGATAGAGGCGCACTGAGCACCTGTGCGCATAATGAAATACAATTTTGGGCACAGGTGCGCAGAACAACACTGTGATTTTGGCACACATGCGCATGATGCGTGACTGTGGGGCAATAAACCCGTGCACAACTGACACACAACCGTGAAGAAAAGTCTGGATGGAATTCTCTCAATTCAACTTTGAATTGGATGTTTTGCAGGTCGGCTTGGGCCAGTTAAGGTACCTGCAGGTTAAATAAACCAAAAGAAGAGCTAGAAAAACCCAAATGGGGTAGGAAATTGATACCTTTCCCCAGAGGAGTCGCCAATCTATTGCACCTCTTTTGTCACCTAAATGAGAAAAACAGAGATGCTTACAAGCTTAGTTGGGTTAGCTAAGCAAGACAACTGTAAAGGAAAGGGTTAGAGAAAGAAATATAAAAGAACAAACTAGGAATTAAACTAAGAAATAAAAGAACAACTAAACTATTGAGCATAACGACATAATAACAAAAAACCAATAAGACTCATGTCACCAATGGCAAGGATTATATTAGTGAAAGAAAACACCAAGAAGAAAGAGGACTATGGGTCCCTTCTTCCTCCAAGGGAGGGCTCTTGGACCCCCACAACTAAGCTCTTCTTACAACTTTGAATGAAATGGTGAAAGAATCCCAAGCTAATCCACACAAGAGGTGAGATGGATTGCTCAATGTAATGATGCTAGTATGCTCTTGATGAGAATAGAGGATTCCCCAAGAGAATAGCAACAACATAACCTTGCAAATGAATTCCTTGAAAATGAAGTGCACCCATGGCTTTGTTTTATAGCACTACTTTGAGGTATTGTGCAACCAACTTATAGTGTGAAAAGAGGTTATTTAGGGCATTTTTAGGTCTTTGACTAGCCACCTAGTCAGATCCAGCCAAGATTTGGGTGTCAAATCAACTTGGAAGCTGAACCAGAAGTGGGTGGGAGGCTGACCAATCTCATAAATGTGCCTTTCTCAGATGTGCGTGGCTTTTAGCGACCACAGTCGCGCATTGTGAGCATGTGCACTTTTCTTGCAGTTCTGAATCGTGCATGTGCGCGGGTGCCCTGTGTAGTCATAGCGCACCTTAATTTTATCACTGGTTGTATAGTTTTGGACCTTTTGGAAATGCTTTTATGGTAATTTTGGTCCATGGGTGACCTCATAACTGTTTGACGATGCTGGATTCCTGTAACCATTTGCGTACGAAATTTCAGTGATAATAGTTTTGACTACCGTGCGATAAGCCCATAATGCTGAAAACAACATATGATGCCAGTTGGTCCTATGTTTGTTGATAGTGCATTGCAACATGGTTTTGAGGACTTTGTTAACAACCTCGACCTATCTGTTGGACTAAGGGTAGTATGGGGAGGCAAACTCATGGGAGAAGCCTAATATTGATGAGAGTTCAATGAAGATCTCATTCTCAAAGTGTTTACTGTGATCGGAGACTAACTGTAGTGGAACTTCGAAACAGGTAATGACGTGGTTGAAGAAAAAATGTGCTGTTGTGTCAGCGATGTTGTTGAAGGTAGGCATGGCTTCGACCCATTTGGTAAAGTAATCTACTTCCATGACGATGTACTTATGTCCATTACTAGATGGAGGGTTGCAATTCATAAAGTCTATGCCCCATTTGCAGAAGGGTTTGACGGTGATGACTGGATGTAGAAGAGTGGGTAGTGCTCGTGCTTTGTTTGCATAAAGCTGGCATTTGTCGCATCGCTTGATAGTGTGGATGCAGTCATGAAACAGTGTGGGCCAGAAGTATCTTGCTCGAATGATTTTTTGGGCGGTGGAAATACCTGAGAGGTGGTCACCGCAAACACCACTATGGAAATCGTTCAAGACTTTGTCTACTTTGTCGATGGTCAAACATTGATGAAGTATGGTGTCGACCCCACGTCGATACAAAACATCACCGATGAGGAGGTATTGAGGGGATTGATGGCGAATGCGCTGTTGATCATCTCGAGAGAGATGAGACCCAAAATTTTGTGTCCAAAGGTATATGAGAAGGTCGCCATACCAGGGGTCATCTGAGGGGATGTAGAAGAGGTCTTCGTCGAGAAAGTACGTATTGATGAGTGAACCTTTAGTGTCTGATGGAAACACCATGATGATTTTGGTGAGAACGAGTGCTTTCTTGCTTTTGGGAGTTGAAAAATCTAGGTCGTATTCCTGAAGGATGATGATCCATTGAGAAAATTTGCCATTAATCTATCGTTGACTTAGCAAGTACTGCATGGGATTGGAATCTACCATGACTTTGGTAGTGCGAAGCAGGATATAATGGCGCAGTTTCTGGGCTGTGAGGACAATTGTGAGGGATAGTTTCTCCTCATGATTGTATTTCAGCGGTGGTCCTCAAAGATTTTTACTGATGTAGTAAATAACATGCTCGTGGCCAGCATCCCCTAGTTGGATGAGAATTTTTGCTATTGAAATGACTGAGGCTGACAAGTAGAGTATGTAATCACGATCATAGTTAGGAGGACTAATCAAAGGGGTGTTGGATAACGCCACTTTTGAATCATCAAAAGTGGGTTGGGTATGTTCATCCCATCGAAATGGGATATCATGACGTAGTAAGTGAAGGAAACCATGCATGCGAGTGGTGTAATATGGGACAAAGCATCGTAAAAAGTTGGCTTTTCCTTCTAGGCTCTGCAGTTGGCAAAAATTCCTAGGTGGTGGAATTTCTGTGATAGCTTGGACCTTTAGGGGTTCCACTGTGATGTCGTGTTGGGAGATAATGAACCCAAGGAGGTGTCCGACGGTGATGCAAAATACACACTTGAGGGGGTTCAAGCGGATATTGTATGGTGACATCATTGAAAGATGACTCGTAAGTTGTCTAGATGCTGAGTTCATTTCTTGGATCGAGTAGTGAGGTTGTTCAAGTAAGAGAGAATGATGCGAGCAAGATCATGGAAAACATAAGTCATGGCCCATTGGAGCATAGCACCTGCATTTTTGAGTCCAAAAGGCATGACACAATAAGAAAAATTACCGCATGGGGTGGTAAATGCGATTTTATACTGATCTGTTGGATGGATTTGGATTTGATTGTAGCCGAAGAACCCATCCATGAAGGACAAGGCCTTGTGGCTGGCACAGTCATCGATAATTTGGTCAATGAAAGGGGTTGGGAAGTTTTCCTTGGGACAAGCATGGTTGAGATCATGAAAGTCAGTACAGACATGAATAGTGCCCTATTTTTTGTTAACGGGGATGATTTTAGATACCCATGAGGTATACGATGGGGTATATGAACCCGACAACACATAACTTTTCAATTTCAGTTTTGAAAGCCGCGGCTTTGGATGGGTGAAGTGGGCATTGCTATTGACGTACTAGGGCGACACCAGGACATGTGTGGATGTGATGTTTGATGATCAAAGGTTCAAGGCTGGACATCTCTGTATAAGACCAAGCAAAAATATCTCAGTATTCTTGAAAGAGAGCTTTGTAAGATGTGAGTTCCTTATAGAGCATGTGGCGCCAATGGTGATTTCTTCTATGATTCCCGGTTTAATGGAAATGTCGATTTTGACAGTGGGGGAGATGTTGGCTATGTTACCTTCTTCAAAATCATCGAGGGAAGGGATAGGGTTATTGAACCAGTCTATATGCCTTGACAAAATAAAAACCTTTGTTTCGATTATACATATGGAGGCTTGGCTAGGAGGGTCAAAAGCTTTTTGTCAGAGAAAGAGCGCTCTGTGATGGAGCACATTCCATGAACGATCGAGAGTAGTGAGTTCCTCCAGGATATCTTCGTCACAGTGGTAAATGCAAGAATATAGGGGATCCGGGGAGGTAACATGGGTGATTTTCACTGTGTGATTGTCTTCAAGTGGTGAAGATGTTAGGGGGTATCACAACTATGGTGCGATGGCTCACTTGACATAAACTAAATGTCCAGACACTATGGGTTGTAAACTGTGGTAGGGGGTAAGATTTCCTGGGGGAAATGAATCGGGGAATTGGGAGGATTTGGGGGAACCTCCTTAGATAGTCTATTCATGAACCATAGAAGGGGGGGGAAGTGACTTAGGTTTAGGGGAGGTGATGGGAAAAATATCTAGAGAAGGGATAGGGGGAATCACTTGCATCACAGGAGGTGAGGTGGTCGAAGGAGATTGAATAAGGTTTATTTGATGACTCCTATATTCAATGATCAAAGGGCACTGGTAGGTGAAATGAGCAAGTGAGTTACAAAGAGAGAAAGGGCATCTCATCCATTCAAGGACTGAGGTTGAGACATAATGGAGGTCAGTGACATGGGTACCCGAAAGTGGTGGTGGAGAGGGCTCTTGCTGAAAGGTTTGGCGTACCGCTGTCAACGTCTACCGAAACTGAGGTAGCACAAGGAAATGATGAGTGTAGTTCCCGTACTCTGAACATATGAAACACGTTTATTTGGTCCGCAACCCTTTACGGTCTATCGTGGGAGATGCTGTGGTAGTACTAGATGTGCTTGGTGGAGTGACGAGCGATGTGGTGGCTCAAGGGAGTTGGATCAGATTGCGTAACTCAGGGAGAGAAGGACATCTATTAGTGGGGTGTCCCTCTCACTCACAGAGTGCACAAGGAGGTTGAAATCGGTGAGGAAGTGGAGAGGTGGGATATTTCTTCTTCCATCTGCCGCCAACCATAGTGATGGTGCTGGTGATTGGGGGTGAGGGTGGTGTGGCCGGAGTTAGTACTGGAATCTGTATCATGATTTCCTCTAATTGGGGAGGGAGGGATGTCTGAGGAACCATCGCGGGTGGGTGTAGATACCATATTGGAATGGAAAGAACCTTGTTGGGAAGGGTAAGCGCTGTGGCTACCTGAAAATATTGTACTCTCGGTGGGGGGTAGAAGAAGGGAATTTGAGTGATGGCTTGGGGAATTGTCTCTCAAATCGGGATTTTTCCCTGGGGAAGGGTGAAATTGGGGATAAGTGGTGTCGTAGGGTTCTCAGGTAATTTCTGAGGTGGAATTTCTTCAACTGGTGGGACGTTGAGGGGTGGAGAAGCCTTGGTGGGAAGAATGGTATCTCCAATTTCAGTTCCATCGAAAGATACGACACATAGTTGTGCTGAGGGGTGTATGAGAGGTGGTGATCAATGGTATGCCCCCAACAAGGATGGGTCTTTGAAAATTTCGGGGCCCATATCCATTAGTGGATATGCGTCAGAACTAGTGTAGACAAGAGGTAAGATGTTATCGATGTTGGAGGAGTGGTTAGGCTCTTAATGTGAAACTTGGTTGATGGTGATGATTTTCCCATTGTGGGGTAACATCATC
This sequence comes from Picea engelmannii, assembly GCA_009831015.1. Lineage (NCBI taxonomy): Eukaryota > Viridiplantae > Streptophyta > Pinopsida > Pinales > Pinaceae > Picea > Picea engelmannii. The sequence continues at coordinate 153,457 of ML793267.1, read as the reverse complement.
ATTCGAAACACAGAAGAGGCCACTGCCTTCATAGCGTACATGTAGCTACGTCCAAAAAAGATGTTGTAATCGAGCAGGGCATCGATAACCTCAATGTCAATAAGGATGGTTTTTCCCTCGAGTTCAACAGGGATATTTTGAAAGAGACCTTTAGGGGAGGATGGTCGACCATCATAAGCTCTCAAAGTGATGGCGCATGGTACTAGCTCAGGGGAGTCAAGTTTTTTCCATACAATTTTGGACATGATGCATGTGGATGCACCTTCATCAATGATACACCGATGAACTGTGATGTTCTGAATCTTGACTGGTATCTGGAAAGCTACCAAAGTGGGGAGACGAGGTTCCCCACAATCTAGGTCAAATGTGATGAGTCTAGTATCAACTAGGTTGATTAACCCCAAGGAGGAAAGCAAGGATTTTTGTTAGGTTGGATGGGTTTGTAGGACCTCCAATACTGACATAGCTGCAGGGGACTGTACCAAGTCATCGACCAGACTGTAATTATGTGCCACCCTAGCCTGAGGGTTGTTGACATTCCGTCGTAATGGGATGCGAAGGATACAAATGACAAGTTCAATGTTAGGGCATGGAATCATCAAGGGTTGTCCAGCTGTAGTTGTAACTTCTTCCAAAGGGGTGGGAGTAGATTTAGGGGGCGTGCTATATTGACGGACGCATGTTTGCAGAAGAATTTCTTCTTCGCTAGTGAGGAGGATATTGTGATCCGCCAGATTTCCAGGGTTTTGATACTGTCCCATTTGTGGTGGGGCATGATGTATCTCCTATTGGGTATTCATCACACCCTGGTGTGGAATAGGGTTTTTCAACACAAGCGGGGGTGGTTGTTGCAAATATTGTTATTGGGCCTCCTGAGGGGAAGACGACACTGGAGGATGTGGTGCGTTCATGGAATCTTTTATCCATTTGAAGTCGATATATTGGGGGAAATGGTGAGTATAATGACCATGTTCACTGCAAAGAGCACAAGGGAAGTTCGTCCGAAGGTTTTTATTGTTGTTCCTTCCTTTGCATTTGTTGTTATTGTCCCCTTGGGTGTTCTGGTTACCCTAATTTTGGTTTCCCCCAACAGGTTGGTTTTAATGGGGGATATTTCTCCCTAGTCCTGGGTTATTATTGTTTCATTTTTTTCCTTACTTTTTGGGATTATTCGGATGATGGGTCATATTTTTTGTATTCAATTATTCAAAAGTATGAACTTGATGAACGGGAGAGGGCTGAACAAAGTTACCAACGATGTGTCGTTGTCCTTGTGGAGGAGCAACCTATTGTGGGGGACCAGGAAATAGAAAATACATATTGTTTTGTGGCAATGATCCATAGGGTGCATAGGAAGGCGTAGCGCTTTCACTAGTGCCCAGGTCATAAGTTGAGGTAGAAGGGGCACCTAAACTTGGTTCAGAAGTCGGGCACATGATGGGTGCTGACAAGGGTCCACTCATGGGTGGAGGGAGAGCAACAAGATATGGCTGTTGGTGAAGGGGAAGAGGGCAATAAGATGACCCTCCATAATACGATGAATATTGGGGTGTACCATACATAGGTGTTGGTTGGATGTATATATTGTGGTGTGTTGTGCTACCAATCAATCCATTCGCTGCATGATACATCCCAGGTTTATCCTGGTTGAATGGTACGGGTTTCGATGCATAAGGTATTACTGTGTATAAGTAACCTGACTAAGCATAAATGAGGTTGTACTATTGATCCTTGCTGATGGATTCTTCTTTGGTTTGGGGGAAGGTGGATGCCACATCTTTGGCAAGTATAGAGATGAGTGATTTGAGAAACCAATCAAGACGTTGTTCTTTAGTGGTTTCTGCTTTACATAAACTACGTCGACAACACCATTCATGAATGTGGTCAACAATATGTGTAGATGAGGTTTGTTTTCACTTAGAGAGCAGTTCTATACCAGTGTCATGACAAACTGGTAGTTGAAAGAAGGCCAAAAATTCTTTGGCCAAGGATTCAAAAGTCACATGGGACCTTGATTTTTCATCCACATAGCATTTGGCTGATGGACCAGTGAGTGTGCATTGAAATAACCTTAAGCGGACGGAGTTGTCCATGATGTTGTTTGAAGAGCAACATAAGTGGAAGGTCACAACATGGTTGGCGGGATATTCCTCCGATTTTCCTTCAAATTTTGGAATGTCTGAAGGTAGTTTGGTAGGCATATTGGGCCATGTGGGGTCATGCAATACAGGGTCATTCGTGAGTTTACTCAAATTAGAAATGTTGAGGGATGCCAAATATGGCATGGAGGGTGGCAGTGGAGGATTAGTTCCAACCATGGTGTGAGCAGGTAGTGGACCTAACCCTTGAGGGGGATTTGATGGGTATGTACTTCTCCCTTGAGAGGAAGTTTCCCCCTGCCTCCTTGTGAAGGAGAGCTAGTGGATGGATGGCCTTGAGAATTGGACCCAAGTAAGGTGGAACCAAGCAAAGATGATCCCAAAATAGTGGCACTCATAGGGGTGTGAGATGGTTGAGCTGGTGAGTTGGCAAGACTAGGAACTCCTCCTAGGATAGGAGGGATATTTTGCAAGCATCTGGAACAATGAGGATTCTATGGGTCCCCTATGATGTTCGACTAACAAAGTGAATGTGTGCAAATGGTGATGAGAGCAATAAATGAACAAGAGACTTGTATAATTTGGACCTTCACAATATATCTCACAATTTCATGTAATAAAAGGAGCATCATACATAAATCAACTATAAATAAGCATACATGTGGGTAGGTGGATTTTGTCCATGTGGGAGAACAAAGAAAACAAATGCTCATGTCCTAAAAATACGTATCGTCCTTCCTCTCAAAATAACACTGGACCTTCCAAGAGCGCTCAACAGTGGGGTCTAAAACCACTGGAAGAGAAACTAGTGAAGGATGAAACAATCAGTTATAATGAGAGGTAGAGGGTGCATATCCTTAAAGAGCTGGTGATATTTCCCAATAGCCACACAAAATTTGATCAAGGTGCAATTGCAACCCACAATTTCCACCTGGGTAGATGTCCTAAATTTGGCCACTAGGTATCTCGGTCAAAGTGAGACATTTAGATTTTTGGCCTTAGAAATGGGTCACGGGCTGGATCCCTTCCAAGAGTTGGGTGACTCAAGGGGGGATGCACAGAACAACCAGACCTTGGCCTTCGACCCTTCACAGGTATCTCCTTGCCTTATGGTGTTAGGAGCACTTGACTTGGAGGATTTTAAAGTTCCCTATTTTTAAACTTCTAATGTTTGAAAATGTGAGAACTAGATAACGAGGGGTTATTTGGATGCCTACCCTTGAGATCCTACCTAGACTAAAAAAATTGTTTTGGCACCTCCTGTGGAGGAAAACTTAGTGAGTTTTTTAGAATTTTTTTTATACGTGGAGGGTTGAGAGAATTGGGGTGTGAACCAATCTCGTTTGAATTAAGTGGGTGTGGATAATTTCTTCAAGAAATAGTGGGACGTTTCAGAATTCCTTTGGAGAAAACCTACTTCAACCTCCACAATTCAAGATGAAATTACGTGAGTGAGGAGTGACTTTGTGTGTGAGCAAGTGATAAAATGTGCCAAATTTTAATAAGTTAGGTGTAAATTTTCAACATGTGGACTTCCTGTGGTCCTTACAAATATTGGTTACCTATATTACTAGATGTCATTGGTACAACCTTGCGGAATTTTAAAAGCCCTAAATAACTAGCATGTGTACATATTTACCAATCCTTTAAACTCCCTAATGTGGCTTATACTAAGAAAGCTTGAAAAAAACTATCCTAGATTGTAAGCATGTGGGCATGTATGGGCCTGTTACTTTGATTTTTAAGCTCTAGATCCAAACTTAGCTCTTGACAGGTAAGGATGGGCTGGTTATGGTTCCTGCAAGGCAAATGGGTAAAAAAGAAGTGCTCTAAAATCCCAAATAGGGAGGAAATTGATACCTTATTCCCTAGTATGGTCACCAATATGTTGTGTTCGTTTCTTCACTTGGGTGAGAAAAACAAGGGCACTTACAAGTCTAGTTGGGCCTGCTAGACAAGACAAAGGTTAGTGCATGAGTTAAATAATCCAAGCACATGAAATAAACAAGAAAATAAACTAAAAACAACTAATGAAATAAAATTGCAATGCATAAGAAACTTTGAACCAAAATCAATCAACCAAATGACCAAGATTATGCCACCAATGGATAACTATATTAGTTGGAAAAACACCATAGAGAAATGAGGACTTATGGATCCCCTCTTCCTCCTTGGGAGGGCTCTTGAGTTCTCTATTGAATAGCTATTCTTACAATGATAAACAAGAAAGAAAATGGTGAAGAAATCCAAGATATTCCCTCAAGAGGTGAGTGGAATAGCTTACTGGAATGTTGCTAGAATGCTCCAAGAAGAAAAGAGGATTCTTGAGGGAGGATTGAGGCAGCATAACAATACTATGAAATTCTTGAATTCTTAGTGCACCAATGACCTCCATTTATAGCATTCTTTCAAGGAATTATTCAACTGGTTCTTGGTGTGAATAAGGGGCCCTTTAGGGCACTCTTTAGTCCTTGACCAACCCCCCATTCTGATTCAGCTCATATCTGAGAGTCAAATAAAGTTGGGAGCTGGTCCATACGTGGTTGAGGGGCTGTCAGGAACCATAAATGTGTCGTTCATAGGAGTCTGTGGATTTTATTGTAAACAGTCACACATGTGGCACATTGTGTGCTCTAAGGGCTTCTTTGGCCCGCACACTGTGCACGCGCTTCCTTTAGTGATTCAATGCATGTCAATTTTTGGCCAGTTGTAATATTTTTGTCTATTGGAAATGTATTTTTGTTGCTGCAGGTGAACTAATAGGTGTTTTGAAGTGCTGCATTTCTGTAACCATTTGCAGACAATGTTGCGGATGAAATTTTAGTGATAACAACAGGGTTGGGAAAAATTATTAAAAAACTTCTACAAAAACATCCACTAATGAAACTAAAGGTTTTTCCATAGGTTTTAATGAAGGTTTATTATAACTAAAAAATTATGGATGGAGAAGGTTTTAGTGGAGATTTTTTCAATGATACGAGTCTTATAGTATGACACATTGGTGCACCACTATTCGTGACACATCAATGTGTATTGTAAACTATAGAGCATCAATGCATTGTGTATTGTTAAGTGTTAATGCGATATATCTCCATGGGAACCACAAAATACTAATGACAATAATGGAAACAATAACAATAATGGGAACTATATCATTAAAGAAAAGAGTGTTGATGTTGTAATAAGGAACATTAATGAACTTTGTATAGTTATGAGTACGATTTCTTCACTAATTAAAAACACACTGATACATGTTCACAATATTGATGCTTTTATTTTATAAATAGCATTTATGTTGTAATACATACAAATAGCATCGATGCATACATACATGTAAGGAGCATTGGCCTGTGATATAATCTCGTGCATATTGGTGCTTATATATTGAACATGCATAGATGCATACAAATGATTTAGACACATCAATATGTTTCAATGCCAAAGTTCCCATGTGTTATTTACCATTTTTCCAGGTATGCAAATGTAACTTCTTATTTCTTGTTTCTATAAAAGAGTGATTGATAAAAAGGTCAAATAATTATTATAATAATATTGTTTTTATTTTGTTAATTAATTTGTTTGGATATAATCATGGATATTTTATGAAAATAGACATGAGAAATAAGCATTATACTAAAGCTAAAATGTAATTATAGTGTTCAGAGAAAGATTAGCATGAGTGATCTAAAATGCAATAGGTATGGTTACAAGGTGATGCAAAGAGGACTCGACATATGGAGGAGGATAAAGTAAATTTTTTAAATGACCCTTATGAATGGCTTATGATTTGGTCTTTCCCTAGGGTTCTAGGTCTTCCTAAGGATGTGGAATCTAGTGGTTCCAAACCCTTGCATTTGGGAGACATGTCATTAGGGTCTAAAAAAATAGAGATTCTAGGCATAATGGCTAAATTTTTTTAAGAGAATGGTGGGGAAAAGACTAACTTGAGTCTTCAATTCTAGTCAGAGAAAAGAAAAAAAGCAAGTTATTGTCTTTGGTACAAAGGGGTACAATGGAGGTCTTGGGCACCACCATAGATCTCTCGTATGAAAAATCTTGAGATGGCTCATAGGTAGGAGGATTTTCCATGAATGATCTGAATGTAAAAAATTCTATTTACCATAAAGGAGTTCATTCTGAAGTTTCCTTGCGAGGTTATGGAGGCAAAAATATAACTCTTCCTTCAATATAAGGAGGACCTCGAGGTATAGATGAAGTTATGTGTGACTTTCCTAGTAGAGAACTTGTTTTTTAGGACAATATGGATTCTATCACCGGTTTCATTGGTGCATGCTTAATTCAAGATTTAATGTGTGGTTATCCCTAGGGTTTGCAGTTAGATTCTCAGAATCCCATGGGTGTGGATCCTTATAATCATCTAGAAAGGAATAGTCTAAATGTATCATCTATAACAAAATCTGAAAGGGTTGGTCCCTACAAGCGCTGGAAGTGTGTTAAGAACTGAAATGAGCTTGTAAATGTGGTACTATGGGACAAAGTGACGATGCATGAGGTCTTGGACATGGTGGGATTGGAAATTGTAGGTAGAATCGATGGGAGGAGAATGAGTGAGAGAAGCTTCAAGGAGTGGTCGACTAGGAATTTGGAGCCTTACTTTCGTTATTTTCCAAAATGTTTTATCCTGGCTTGAGGTTGGTTAGTGATTATAATGTGCACAAGGTTGGTTGGAAATTATAATGTGCACACCATATGATGTAGACAAGATATTAATCATTAATAAGAAGTCGGGAGTGGATCCTATATTCCTGAAATGGTGGTCTCCAAAGTTCGATGTGAAGTTAGAAAGGATGGATTATGTCCTGATATGTGTTTATTTTCCTAGTATACCAATAATTTTCTAGTTATAATAGGTGTTTAATGCCATTGGTAATACATTGGGATTTTATTATGAAGTTGATTGCTCTTTTTGAACTTTGGGATTCTTAAAATTGGCTAGAATGTTGGTTGGGGTGGATATGAGAATGGGTTTGACGGACAGGATCTCTTTGAGAAAGGGTAATTTGGAAGTTGAACAATTAATTGACTATGAAAGGGTACCTTTTAGGTGTACATTATGTAATTTATATCAACATATAACAATAGGATGCAATCAACCCAACTAGATAAAACACCAAACCAACAAGAATCCTGGGGCTGAGGGATCCAAACATTGTTTAGAAAAAAGACATTAAAATTTAGTTGTTAAATAGGTAGATTTGATTTCCTCACCTACTAGAAGATTTAGAGACACTTTGAAGGTATCAAAGTAGGCATGTTAGATGCAGACCCATTTTGGGGAAAAGGCTATTTTTGGGAAGAGAAACATGAAGGGAAGAAAGGATAGCTAGAAGGAAAAGCAGCACGTGTGAGGGAAGCATGTGAGGCGGGCATGCAAGGGAGAGCTAACTACATTAGGGTTAGGTTTTTTGCAATATATTGTAATGGATGATGAGCCAAGAGGGGGGATATAAGTAGTACTTAGGAGGTCTAGAAAGGGGATGAGAGAGGACCTGAGGGGGTACCTGAGTTGGATAGATACTTAAAGAGATCAATAGTACCTAGGAGGTAGAGAGAGTCTGGAAGTTGTAAGGCTTGTAAGAACAGCAACATTTCATAATATGGTGAGCTATCGAATATTGGAGAAACTCAATCTTGAGGGTTAGATCGTAGGATGAGGAGCCTGGTGTGATCTAGTCAGCCTCACATGGATCATGAAGCATATTAATATTGTAAGATCCAAGACTGTAAATGCACGCGACACGACATATTGCTAAGACATAATAAAGAGATTGAGAGTCGAATCTTTGTGGATGTAGCCCAGGAAGGGGTGAACCATGATAAATCTTGTGTTATGTGATTGAATGTATGCATCCCTATTGTTGTTAAGAATTAAATATTAGATGAATGAATGAAGAAACTAGTTAGATATGATACTCTACATGCATGAATAAGAATAAATGTTTTAATCAAAAGGCCAGACTAAATAAATAAAGATCACAAGATACAACCATAGATCTCCACTCATTTCCAGGCTACAAAAATTTGAGTATTGTAGCCACCCATAGAGTTATCTTAGGTTATACTGTGCAGTACACCCTGTGTGCTGCGTTTCCTTTTGGTTTACCAAGGGGGCCATTAATTTTGGAGGGATTTTGTTCGAAGCTTGTTAAATATGAACCTGGGTCACTTATGATGGTAAGGTAAGATCAAAGTAGATAACTAATAAAGTAGAATAGATATCCAACAATTGGTTTTGTTGCCGGTTGGAGCAAGATGGGACTGAGTGAACGAGATCTGCTGAAGAAGCATAAAAAGAATGCCAGATCTGACGACCAAACTTTAAGAGAATGAGAATCTAAAAGGGGATGTTGCGACTGTGGAATCCAAAAAAGGTAGATATAGAGAGCTCATTGAAAAAAAAAGAGATGGAGTTTGTGCAGAAAGATAACAGAAACATGAAATTAACACCGCACAAATATATGGACAAGTATGTATTCAATGACTTGCATGAAGTATTTTTCTATGATTTCCCGCATGTGTTGCAAGAGTGGATATTAAGGTTGAAAGAAAACCATCCTACAAATCAGATTAGATAACTAGAGTGGAATCCTGTAGAGATCACACAGTTACAACAAGTTGACAATACATTTACGTGTGTAGTAGATTTCTGGTTAGACAACATTGTTGCAGAGTTTATCACAGAATTTGCAGTAGATACGACGGAGTTTTACATCGCAACAGAGCAAGAGTTATTGAATGGAACTCGAGGTAGGTATATCATATCACTATATACTTCCATTAAGATATTACTATATAACAAAGGTGTAATGAAAATGGCCTCAGAAAACTAAACTTCTTTGCATGCACCGGGGAAGGGGGGAAGCACTGACAGGAGAAGGAGAAATGGAGGGAGAAATGGATAAAGGAGAGAAAGGGGAGGCCTTAGACCCAATCATGATGGAGGAAGACCAGATCAAGCAGATCATGGAAACAACTGGAAGAATGCGCAGTGGAGTACCCTACCAATATAAGATGAACACAAAGAAGAGAGCCATAGCCATGAGGGAGGGCTTGGCTAGTGATGAATAAGAGGTAGAGGATCTCTGGGCTATGGAGTAGATTGAGGAAATCATGCGCGTGAAATATGAAAGGAATATGAGAGGTCCAAGAGCAGGAACAAAAGGCAACACTCCTATCCATATCAGTGTCACCGTGGAACCCATAAAACCATGGGCGACTAATACACCAATAAGAACACCATAATTTAGACAATCGAATTTCGGGAGAAGGAAGACAGTAGAAGGTACATATACACAAGGAACAACAACTGGGGGATCTAGTTCAGGAAGCATTACTCAAGTATCTACACCACGCGAAGGTATTAGTTCAACATTCAAGATGGCAGGACATGATCCCACCATCAGGTTACCATAATTCAAAGGAGAGGTGTTGGAGGACCCTGATAAGAACTTGTTCATTTGTGAAAAGATTTGGGAAGAAAAACAAATCACAGATGAGGAAACTAAACTTGCGTAGTTAACCATCATGCTAATATATTGCACACTAGATTGGTACATGAGCTTAGCTACAAACAGTCCACCAGGGACAACCAGAACGATTGGAGATATAAAAAAGCTATTGATAAATGAATTCTAGAAGCCTAGCTCAGAGGATCAATACATGAATAAGATGATAGAGATTAAACAAAAACCATGAGAATCTGTGTGGGAGATTGACCAGAGATTCAAACGATTGAAGGGAAATCTAAAGTATGTCATGACAGATATGAAACATAGGCATTTGTTTGTCAATTCACTACTCCCACACTTGAAATACCCCTTGTGACAACAGAAGTTTCAAACCCAGGCAGAGGCTCTGTAGGAATCCCTACAATTGGAAGAGAACCAATATCAGAAGACAGATCCAACCATAGAGGAGCTGAAGGAGGATCTGAAGAACTTAAAATTTCAGCTAAACCAGAACATGGGTAAGGACAAATGAGAATCCATTTGGTGTACCACATGTAGGACAGAAGGACACCATAAGAATGAATTCCCAATAGTCGCACAATACATGGCAACAAGAATACCAAACCCTTTGCCAATAGGGGGACTATGGTGTGAGTTCTATAAGAAACAAGGACATGATCCATATCACTATCCAATCATGCAGAAATACCAGACAATACCTAATATTTCATATTGAAACTTTTGCAAGTTAGTAGGCCATGATGAAAAATATTGCAGGACCATGGACCCAATGAGGGAAAGAACATCAGATGCTTACAAGGTGCAGGAAAAATGATGACCGAGCAAGCTGCACCACAGTTTAACCAAGAACCGTCCTCATATAACACTGTGCAACAACAATATAACACTACGAAACAACAATATAACACTGCATAGCCGCAGTACAATACCGGACAACTACTCTATAATCTCGTGGAGTATAACCAAGCACCCCAGTACAACACACCATGATGAGATCGATTTGGATACAAAGGTAGAGGAAGAGGAAGAGGAGGCTTTGGAAGAGGCAGAGGACCAGTTGTATGCCACAACTATAAACAACCAAAACACTATGCAAGAGAGTGTTCACTTCCACCTACGACATGTATGTATTGTCACGCATCAGAGCATGACATAGAAGACTGTCCCACACTATTGGGGAAGATCCAAGAAAAGAGAAATCAGAACAATCATAATGTTCAATGGATTTTGGTGGAAGCAATAGATGACGAAAGATATATCAACATAGTTATGTGTGGAATAACTAAGATAGGAAACGATGCAGTAAGACAAGATCCAACACAACACCAATGGGTGAAGAAGAATGCCGAACCGCAGAAGCAGTTTGATGCATAGAACAAAAAATGAGAGATTCAAGTAGGCCAGACAAGAATTCTTGAAGCCAGACATTGCATCAACATCAACTATGCAACATACTCAAAAAGTACCAACGTACTAGATGCCTCCATCGCTAGATCACACTAATGAAGCATAACCCTTAGGACAAGTAAGTATGATTAAGGAATGTTATCACTGAAATTTCATCCATAAATGGTTACAGGAATCCAACATCTGCAAACACCCATTGGTTTGTCCATGGCCCAAAAAATGCATTTCCAAAGGGCACAAAACTATACAACTAGTTATAAAATCTGCATGCGCTAAGGATACAAAGGAATCGTGTGCACGTGTGATAGTAAAAAAAATACAGAAAAGCGCACATGCATCTGATGTGGGAATGTGGACGCAAAAAGTTGTGCACACCTCAGAATGATGCATTTATGATTTTGGTCGGCCTTCCACCCACTTCTGGTTCATCTCCCAAGTTGATTTGACACCCAAATTTGAGTTGAATCCGAGTGGGTGGCTGGTCAAAGACCTAAGGGTGCCCTAAAGAGCCCCTTGTTCACACTAAAGACTGGTTGAATAATGCCTCAAAACTTTGCTATAAAAAGAGGCCATGGGTGCACTATATTTTCAAGGAATTCATTTGTATTGTTATGCTGCCTATATTCTCTTGGAGGATCCTCTTTCCTCATCAAGAGCATACAAGCACAATTTCATTTGGCCATTCACATCACCTCTTGAGTGAATGAGCTTTGGATTTCTTCACCATTTCCTTCTAGTTTTCTACTTGTAAGAAGAGCTCAATCATTGGGGGTTCAAGAGCCCTCCCCTGGAGGAAGAGGGGACCCATAAGTCTCCCTTTCTCTTTGGTGTTTTCCCACTAATACAACTTATCCATTGGTGGCATGCATGTTGTTTAGTTTTTGTTCTATTTCCCTTATGCACTCTAGTTTAGTTTCTTTTATTGTTATTAGTTTAGTTCTTTATTTATTTCTTATGCTTGATGTTTCTAACTCTTGCATTCACTGTTGTCTTGTCCAACTAACCCAGCTGGACTTGTAAGTGTCCTCATTTTTCTCATTTAGTTGACAAAAGGGACACAATAGATTGGCGACTCCACTAGGGATAGGTATCAATTTCCTCCCTATTTGGGTTGATTGAGCACTTCCTTTTTTCTTACTTGACTTGTAGGAACCAGAATCAACCCATGCCTACCTGCAAAAAGCCAAATTCGAAGCTGAGCTAAGAGAATTTCATCCGAAATTTTCTTCTCGACTGTGTAACAGAAAGTGCGCGGGTTTTTTAACCCACAGGCGCGTCTTTCGAGCACGTGCGCCAAACTCACTATATTGCTCAACACATTCTGTGCACCTATGTCAAAAAATCATTTTTGATTTGCGCATTGGTGCCCAATGCGCCTCTGTCTACTCTGCGACCCGTGCATCTGTCCAGAAAATCATACATTGTAAGGGTTTTTGTGATCTGTTGAAGGCCCATAGCCTTCTTGAGTTTGATTCTATGCAAATTGTAATATGCACCACACTTAGATTCCCTCTCCACATGAAGGGTTAGTCAAAACATAGGCACTTAAGGAGGTTAAAATCCATATTTATCCTCTTTTTTCTTTCATTTTTCCACATGGATGGCTTGCTTTAATTAAGGATAAGTTGGAATCATTCTATATCACAAATATAACGACTTGCATTGGGACCAAAAATTTAACGTCAATATTTGAGTATGCTCTTCTCTCGTTCCATAAAGCGATCTTAAGAATCAGAAAAATGATTGAGGGAAAATTTCATCTCCCTTAAAAGACAAAATATTTAGGAGAGGACAATAGCCCCCTCAGGACTCCTCTTAGTTTCTTTTTTCAAACACATCTTAAATTTGTAAGGGCCCATACATGCCCACATGCTACAAAGATAGGATAGTTTTGAATTTAATTTCTTAGATTAAATCACTGGGGAAGTTTAAAGGTTTTATTACGGGCCCATACATGCCCACATGTCCACAATATTTCATAGATTAAATCACACTAGGGAGTTAAAGGATTGGTAAGGACCCACATGTCCACATGCTAGTTCTCTAGGGACTTTAAAATTTTGCAAGGTTGTATCAATGGCATTTACTAAATTAGGTAATCAAGACTTGTAAGGACCACATGAAGTCCACATGCAACAAGGTGACACCTAAATTATTAAAACTTTTGGAAAATTTTCACTTGTTCACACACAAAGTCACTACTCACTCACATAGTTTCATCTAGAATCATGGAGGTTGAAGTAAGTTTCCTCCAAAGGGATCCCGAAATACCCCACCCTTTTCTCGACAAAACTATCCACTCCCACTTAATTTCAACGATATTGGTTCACACCCCCAATCTCTGAAACAACCACATCTAAATTTTTTCTAAAAAACTCACTAAGTTTCCTCCACAGGAGGTGCCAAAATAATTTTTTTTAATCTAGGTAGGATCTCAGGGATAGGCATCCAAATAACTCCCCGTTATCTGGTTCTCACATATTCAAACAATAGAAGTTGTCAAATAGGGAACTTTAAAATCCTCCAAGTCAAGTGTTCTTAACACCATAAGACAAGGAGATACCCATGAAGGGTTGAAGGCCAAGGTCCGGTTGTTCTATGCGTCCCCCCTTGAGGCACCCACCTCTTGGACGGGATCCAACTTGTGACCCGTTTCTTAGGCCAAAAATTTAAATGCCGCACTTTGACCGAGGTACCTAGTGACCAAATTTTAGGACATCTACCCAGGTGGCAATTGTGGGCTGCAATTGCACCTTAATCAGATTTTGTGTGGCTATTGGGAAATATCGCCAACTCTTTCGGGATATGCCCCCTCTACCCCTCATTATAACTGATTGTTTCATCCTTCACTAGTTTCTCTTCCGGTGGCTTCAGACCCCACTGTTGAGCACTATTGGAAGGTCCAGTGCTATTTGAGAGGAAGGACGTTACATCTTTTAGGAAACGAGCATTTGTTTTATTTGTTCTCCCACGCGGACAAAATCTATTTACCCACATGTATACTTCTTTATCAATTGATTTATGTATGATGCTCTTGCGAGATATATTGTGAAGGTCCAAAAATCATAACAAAGACTCTTGTTCATTTATTTCTCTCATCACCATTTGCACACATCCACTCTGCTAGTTGAACATCATAGGGGACCCACATAATCCCCATCGTTCCATATGCTTGCTAAATCTCCCTCCCATTCTAGGGGGAGTTCCTAGTCTTGCCAACTCATCGGCTCCACCTTCTCACACTCCTATGAGTGATACTGTCTTGGGATCCACTTTGCTTGGTTCCACTTTACTTGGGCCCACTTCCCAAGGTCAACCATCCACTCACTCTCCTTTACACGGAAGCAGGGGGAAAACTTTTTCCCAAGGGGGAAGTACAACCCCACCTATCCCCCCTCATGGGTCAGGTACACAAATCACTCACACCATGGCTAGAACTAACCCTCCCCAAGGGTCAAGTACACAAAACATTCCTACCATGATGGGAGTTAATCCCCCCCCCACCACCCCAGATGCCATACTTGGCTTCCCTCAACATACCGGATCTGACTAAACTCACCAATGATCCTATATTGCATGACACCACATGGCCTACAATGCCTACCAAACTCCCTTCAGACATCCCCAAGTTTGAAGGAAAAGTGGGAGATGACCCAGCCAACCATATCATGACCTTCCACTTATGGTGCTCTTCAAACAACATCATGGGTGACTCCGTCCGCTTGAGATTATTTCAACGCACACTCACTGGCCCATCAGCCAAGTGGTATGTAGAAGAAAAATTTGGGTCCCATGTGACCTTTGAATCTTTGGCCAAAGCATTTTTGACCTTCTTTCAACTACCAATCTGTCATGACAATAGTCCGAAGAAGGTGGCTTCATCTTTTCATTTATGCAAAACTGAAGCCACGCCTCCCTATGTACCTTACGAATCATTACCACAACATAATATGTACTTCCCATTTCCTGGTCCTCTCCAGCCAATTGCTTCTCCACAAGGACAACCACATGCCAGGGTTAACTTTGTTCAACCCTCTCCTGTTCAACAAGTCCAAAATTTCGAAAAACTAAATACGACAAATCCAACCCATCAGTCAAATAATGCCAAAAAGAAAGGAAAAAACCGAAACAATAATAATTCAGGACCAAGAGGGAATCACCCCCAACAGAACCAACCTGCTGGGGGCAACTAGAATCAAGGGAACTAGAACCCCTAAGGGGGAAATAACAACAAACTCCAAGGGAAGAGAAACAACGATATTAAGACAAACTTCCCTTGTGCCCTTTGCGGTGAGTATGGCCATTATACTCAACATTTCCCTCAAATTGTTGACTTTAAATAGATGAAAGAATCTAGAAATGGACCATGTCCCCTAGCACCGCCTGCCCCCCAACAAGCCCCACAACAATATGTACAACAACCACCCTCTGCCGTACTACAAAACCCCATTCCACACCAAGGGGTGATAAAAAACCAACATGAGATGCATTTGGCCCCACCAAAGATGGGACAATATCCAAACCCAGGCACTCCTACATATCACACTATCCTCCTCACTAGTGAGGAATAAGTTCTTCTACAAACACGCAATCATCAATAAAACGCACCCCCTAACTCCACTCCCACTACCTCAGAAGCAGCCCCAATCACAACTTGACCACCTTTGATGATTCCTCACCCTAACACTGAACCACCCCTTCATATTCCTCGCATCCCATTACGACGAAATGTCAACAACCCTCAGGCTAGGGCGACACACAATTACAATATAGTTGATGACTTGGCACAGTCTCCTGCGACAATGTCAGTTTTAGAAGTCCTTCAAACCTATCCTACTCAATAGAATTCGTTACTTTTCGCCCTGGGGGAAGTTGACTCTGCTGATACTTGACTCATCATCTTTGATCTTGATAGTGGGGAACCTCATGTCCCTGCTTTGGTTTCTTTCCAAATACCGTTTAAAATCTGGAACATCACAGTTCACCGCTGCATCATTCATGAGGGTGCATCCACATGCATCATGTCCAAAACTGTATGGCAGAAACTTGGCTGCCCTGAGCTCATACCATCCGCCATTACTCTGAGAGCTTCTGACAGATGACCATCCTCTCCGGAAGGGCTCTTTCAAAATGTCCCTGTTGAACTCGGGGGCAAGATTATCCTCATTGACATTGAAGTTATCGATGCTCCGCTCGATTACGACATTTTGTTTGGGCATAGCTACATGTATGCAATGAAGGTTGTGGCCTCTTCCATGTTTCACACAATGATGTTCTCCCACAATGGGAGGATCATCACTATCGACCAAGTGTCACATTACAAGCCCAACCCTTCCTCCAACATCGATAATATCCTACCCTTTGTTCACACTAATCTTGAGGCCTACCCACTCATCGAGATGGGTCCCATAATTTTCAAAGACCCATCCTTGCTAGATACATACCATGGAGCACCTCTGCTCATACATCCCTAAGCAAAAGTATGTTTCATATCATCCAATGGAACAGAAACTGGAGACCTTTCCTCCCACATAGGCTTCCTTACTATCTGACGTCCCACTCATCGCAGAGCTCCTTCCTCAAGAATCCCTTGAGAAAAATCTTGCTCCCCTTGTTCCCGATTACACCCTTCCCCAGGGCCACATGCCGGTTTGGGAGACAGTCCCCCAAGCCATTACTCAAATCCCCTTCTTTAACCCCCCACCAGGCATACAAGATTTCCAGGTAGCCGCAATGCTTACCCTTCCCAATATGGTGTTGGAAATTCTAGTATGGTATCTATAGCCACTTGCGATGGTCCCTTAACCATCCCTCCCTCCCCAAATAGAAGGAATCTCAATGCAGATTCCAATACTTACTCCCACCACACCACGCACACCCCCACTCACTAGAACCATTACTACAACTGGGGGTAGATGAAAGAAGAAAGAGCCCACTGCTCCACTTCCACCCCGAGTTCAACCTCCTTGTGCACTATGTAAGAAAGATAGACATCCCACCAATAAATGCCCGTCTCTCCCTGAGCTGCACAATTTAATTCAACTCCCTGGAGCGAGGACATCACCCATCATTTCATCCAATTCACCTAATAGTACCATTACATCCCCTACAGGAGGAAAAGGCCTGCAAACCAAATTTGCATGTGCCATTTGTTAGGAATACAACCATTACACCCACCATTTCCCTGCGCTACCTCACTTTCGACAGACGCTAGCAGCCGTATGCCAGAGCTTTCAGCAAGAACCCCTCCCATCCGCATCATCTCACACACATGTCACTGGCATCCACTATGTCTCAACCTCCATCAATGAACGTATGATATGTCCTTGATATTTATGCGAATCAATTGATCATTTCACATATCAATGTCCTATGATCATTGAATACATGCATCGTCAATTGGCCCTTATTCCCAATCCTACCCTCACCCCACCTCTGGTGACGCCAGTAGTCCACCCTAATCCCTCTCTGGATATGGTTTATATCTTTTCCCCCAAGGGTGAGGCACTTCCCACTCCTCCCTGGTTCATAGATAGTCTCGAGGAGGATTTGCTCCCAAATCCCCCCATTTCTCCAATTCATTTCCCCACGGAAATTTTACGCCCGACTACCATTTTCAACCCATAGTATCTTGATATTTGGTTTATGACAAATGAACCCGCGCAACCCCCTTTCATCATTCCCCCTTCCTCTTCACCAGAAGATAATCACATAGTGATAGTCACCAATGTTACTCCCTTGGATCCCTTATATTCTTGACAGTTCCACTGCAACGGAGACATCCTTGAGGAATTAACTACACCCGATTGCCCATGGGATCCACTCCATCAAAAAGTGCTCTCTCTTTCAAAGGAATCCTTTATGCTTCCCAAACAAAACCCCACATACGCAATCAAAACCAAGGATTTTCTCCCCTCAGGGCATATAGATTGGTTCAATAATCCTATCCCTGCCCCCGACTCTTTTTAAGAAGGTAATATGGCCAAAATTTCCCCCACCATCTGTTAACTCCCAAAGTAAAACCGTCCTTTCGGTTGAACTTTGTAGAGGATATCCTAAGCTATTGGTTGCATGCTCAACTAGTTTTCTGTTTTCATAGTTCAATAAAATTCTTGATACTTGGTTTATTCAAAAGGTGTAAAA
>ML793267.1:93661-109893 GCA_009831015.1 Picea engelmannii | reverse complement strand
GCGACAAGATCCTAGTTCAAACTATATTGCCAGAACTTGATGAGGAAGGAAAAATCATATTGGAGCCTGAAGCCATCACTGACACAAGAATTTGCCAACTGAGGAATAGATCCATTTCAGAGTATCTCATTAAATGGAGGAAATTACCGGCTAAAGATTCCACTTGGGAAGATGAGTCTTTTATACAGAAGCATCCAGAGTTACTCAAGCATTGCGAACAACAGTTGTCTCAAGGGGAGGGGCATGTTAAGCCCTAATATTGTCTCATTAACCCTTAATTGTGGCATATTAGATTAGTAATGTTATTTTATTTATGTCGGCTTGCTCATTAACCCTTAATTGGGGCATATTAGATTAGTAATGTTATTTTATTTATGTCGGCTTTAGGCCATTAGTTGTAATTATACCTCCTAGTCTCCTATATATACCAAGGAGACATTTTCATTTTGAATCATCTTGGACTTGAACATTTAAGTGGTGTAAAAGGAGGTTGCCCCCTCAAAGAGGCTTATTATCTGAAATTATCTCTTTTTCAAGGCATTGAGTACTTTTCCTGAGGTTTTTCTATGCTATATTGATGTTTGGTTCTTAACATCTGTTCAAATTTTGCACCATCTATCTCTCCACCATCTCCTCCTTGCTCAGGTGAGATGGAAGAAGTCTTCGTTGAGGTACTACTTACGACTTGGGCTTCTTCATTTTTCTTTGTCTTGCTGGGTCCAGGTGTATCATGCACTACTTCTAGACTGTCATTGTCGGACATCTCCGCAGGGTCTACTGGAATGAGGAGGTCCATCGACCAGTCTTTAGTAACCTCTTCTAAGTCCTCCTTTGTCAGCTTGTAGAAAGACCGAAGTTGCTTCTTGTGCTTGTCAGCGTGCGCTGTAATATAAATGAAATGGCGGTTCGTGCTAAATTTCATTAAAGGTCGAAACCTGTGGAGAGTATTCGGTGTGATGTGAGGCTCGGACTAGATGGATGTCTTCAATTGGTTGTAATATGTGTGGAACACAACATTTGACTACCATTGCTTGTTCATGTCACTGGAATACCACAGTGTACTGAACTTCGTGGCCAAAGGTTCAAAGGGATCGATGTCTAGGAAGGTCACACCTTCTGGCATCTCCCATGCGATGAAAGTGATCAGGATTAGAAGCTAGCTGAAGTGGAACTCATATCCTTGATCTTGCGCTTCCGTGCAGTCCAGTTCCAACTGGTTCACAAAGTACTTCACCCAATTCATTTATAGGCCCTCTGCGCACTTTCTTGCGAGGTCGACTACAAAACCAATCAGTTGGGTGGGTCGGTTCTTGCAGACTAACTTTCCTGCGATCAACTGACAGGCAAGGCACACTACGTCGCTCTAGATAGAAGCTACCTTGTAGCCTCACGTTCCCTTATTGACATCTCTGTAAGTGTCCTTGATCCTTTGTGTGAGAGTGCGATCCATGGATTTTCAAGGATAGAAATCCTATGGGTCGGGTCCTTGCATACTCAGCCTAATGATTCGATTTATCAACATTGGATCCACTATTATACGATGGTTTAACCACAAGTATCCACCATGGTAATAGGACAACAACAACTTGATGCATGCATTCACTTCTTGGTGCCTTCTGAACTGAGGAATCTTCATGACATTGAGTAGTGTGGACTGCGTGAGGTTCATAGTCCATGACTGGGGAACTATCTTCGAATTCTTTCCCTTTCATCCGGTCAAGTACTTATGTGGGGTGAGCATGTTGTAGACCTTCTTGTCACCGAGGTTGAAGTCACTAAAATTCAATGCTACAATATTTTCTTGGTCTGTGTGAACTGCGTGTATCCCTTTCGGGATGTACGCAGTGACCAAAGCGTGCTCAAATTCTCTGGGCACACTGTCCTGATTGATTTCTCTGCTCAGAGGTGGTAGATAGGCAGTTAAAATGCTCGGAATCAACTTAGCATTCACAAGATCATCTCTGTGCTTGGTAAACTTTTCATCGGCTAGCCGGGATGGTCCGACTCAAGTAGTGGACAGAGACGCTTGCAGTCCTCTTGTGGATGAAGCTTGGATACCTTCAAACATCAACATGACTTTCTCAGTCATAGTGTTGATCAAAACTTCTTCAACAACTTTCTCTGCGACACTCAATTCTTCCGACGTACGCACTCAGGGTGAATAATCGCGAGTTCGGGGAACAACTTAGACATAGTAATAAGATAGATATCAAGAGTGCGATGATCAATGTATACACTTGGCTTAGTCTGCGGGCTCAAATTCTCAATTGGAAAAATTGTTCTCGGTGCGTGGCGCGGCAGGATAAATAGGGAACTTGACAACGGTTCGCTTATAATGGGTATGAGCCTCCATTAACTCTTGTTCGGTCCGTTATGGTGCGGTACAACGGTTTGATGATGAACCATAATTTCCTTTCTACCTGTTTGAAGCGTTGATCGAACGATTATAATGTCCCCAACGACTATATTGCTTCATCATGGCGAAGTGCCATGTGTCGCTGTTCTGATATCTCGACGAAGCTCCCATTTTGTAATTTTTCCGTCTGCAAAGTTCCCTCTGGAACCTTCTGCATTTTTTCAATCTTAGCTCTCTTCTTACTTAACTTTCTAGCCCTTTTTCCAGTGAGCTTCATCTTGGTATTCCTTTTTCCATTCTGATTCTTATCTTCTTTGGTCATAGTCACTTCGCGCTGTTGAGATTATTCCCTAAGATTCCTGGATAATACTTCGTCTTTGTCTGGGGTAGGTACTTCGGTCTTCTTTGGGTCTTCTAATGTTCTTGAAGCTTCGACATCTGGGTTGCTAGTGTTAAATAGCTTCGATCTTCTCTCCTGTTCTTCAATCAAGTGTGCGATCCTTCTGGTCATGAAATATTTTAACTCTTGTTTCTTCTGCTCCAAAACTTCTTCTTCTTCCTTTCCTCTAGCTTGATCTCTATCAATCCAAGGTTTTCCTAGTAACATGGTAAATGGGGTGCTGTCTTCAATAAATTTAATAATCTCAAAATCTTCTTATGTCAAAGTTCCATTAGTGTTCATAGGTATGGGAGCGATCTTTCCACATAGGTTTATCAACTTTCCTATGAATAGTCCTATTCCTCCTAATGAAGGGATCATAGCAGGCTTCCCTATGGCTTCCCAAGTTCTTTCTGTCATGATATTCACCCGCGTTTCTTCATAAAGAATACAATCAATGTCAAAGTCTCCTATTCTTAATTCAATGCATTCTTTTTCTTTGAAGATCTCTAATAGTCTGACATGTCGATGGTCATTCAGGGTTTCATTTATTTGCAACAATATTTTCTCTGATTCTTCCTGGGATTCTGTCATTTCTGGATCTGCCTTAGGGTTTTCTTTATTCAGATTCATTTCTTCCAGCTTAGCAATCATTCTAGGGCAATCTAACACTTCATGGTCCATAGCTTTACAACAAAGACAACCAGGTCTTTTCCTAGGGCATTCCTTAGCAATATGTCCCCGTCTTTTGCAATTATAACAAAGGGTTAATCCTCTCTTTCTTTTAAATGATCCCCATCCTTTCTGGTACTGTGTACTAGGATCATGGTAGCTAACTTGAAAAAAATTCTCTCTAGGATCCTGCATCCATTTGTTAATCCAAACATTCTTTCTATGCATAGGTATAAGATATCTTTCACTATTCTTATCAGATCTACTCATATCAAGCCTTCTTTCATATATTAGTGCCCTAGTTTTCAAGCTAGGACATAACCTATCAAACATACCTAGATCCATACTTTAGAAACAAAAATTTCCACTTATATTACTTCTACAGAGCACAAAGCTTCTAGATCTAAAACTTTTAACTATTCTTACCTTTTATCAGAGCACAGAGCTTGCAGATCTTACCTCTTTTAATAAGAAATTCTCACTTTTTCCTTTCTTAGAGCACAAAGCTTTTAGATCTTGCTTCTTTCCTTCATATCTGACCTCCTCTCTTTAGATTGAGCTTCTTTCTTTAGCACAGAGATTTATAAATCAAGTAGGATATTGCGCACTAGGGCACACATCTACGCACATAGATTTCACAATATCAGGTCGAATCTTTGTGCAAAGCTTCTTCTTTCTCAGTTCCCAGCAATCACAGTTTCAAGTCCTGACAACGGAACCATTTGTTGGCACAAGGGCAGACCCAGGGTTCAATGCTACACCAATGCACCAACAAAGCCCTAACTATTGGCCCTTTTGGCAACACCTGTGAAGCAGATGAAGTCTCACCTGAGGTAGAGGCAGGGGTGGTTGCAGGACTCAAGTGTCTGCAACCTTAGCTGGGACACAAATATGTGATTGTAATACTTAATAAAGCACTTAACACAGTCAGTTCCTCAATATGCAATCAATACCCACTTCATTGATAAAACAAAGCTTCACAAAATTCACACTAATCTAATGTATTTAAGTACTTATCATAGGTAAATAGATCAAATCAAGCAGATCAAGCACTAAGCATAGCCATATAGATCAGATCTAACATTCTCACATATAATAAGAACACAACATAAGTAGATATATCTAAATACATCAAAGCACTTAGAAAATAACATGTGAACACATCAAGACCAAGCACAAAGCATCATAACCAAATTTTTATGTGGTTCACCCCCACCCTGAGGCTACATCCACCAACTCTTCTTCTTTATTATCTTCAGTCAATCGGTTACAAGCACAGAGCCTCAAAACCCTTACTCTGCACAGGAAAAAAGATCTGTGCATCTCACTAGATCCTTCTTCCTTGCTTTACAACACTAAGCCTTCCACAATCTGCTACAAGGACCTTCACTTAGCTCTGCAAGTCTCTTATAGTAGGCACAAAGCCCTTACAATCCACACTAGAACTTAACATACATTCACATCACATAGATGCATTCCCCTCCTTCTATCTAGCATAGGAATCTATTTATATATACAAAATAGGCCTAAACATGGGTAAAACCATGGGTCAACATCCCAATCTTGTTACATATTCCCACATGCCAAAAGGGACCCAAAAAGGGGCCGAGATCCCGTGATCTCTGCTTCATCTTCCGCTCCTCCTTCGACAGGCTGTCGAAGTCCCAAAATAGGTCAACATGACCAAGAATCTCCCAAAAATTGGTCAAGGGCCAACACATCACAACTCATAAAACCACCAAAATCTCCAAAAAAGATAAGTTTTTTCACCCTTCAGCTTTGCCTCCAAGGCGCGACTTTTCTCCCCACAGGCGTGCACATATGCGCGCATGTTCATCCCACTGTGGCACACTCATGCACGACTGTTGGAAATATAGGGGTGCACACATGCACCCCTGTCACACTCATAGATGCTCATCCTAACGTGCCTATTTGCTACACAATTGCGCACATGTGCACACCTGTCAGGAACATAGCTGCACATGAATGCACTATTTTTCTTTGAACAAACATGCATGAATGTGCTGCTGTGATTTGAATAGGTGCACATTCCATGTATGCCTGTTTTCCCCATTTGGGCGCACCCGTGAGCGACTCTCCCAATTACAGCCACGCACTCGTGCGCACAAAACATTTGATCTCTCGTGCACTGGTGGGCCCACCCTCACAAAACCCCCCTGTACGACCATCCATACAAACACTTCTCAAAAAAGAAACCCTAACTACCGTGCAAGAGGATACGACCACTAACCTGATACTCGCTGATCCTAAATCGGCTGGCTCGATCTCCCAGATTCTCCGAATATCTCCTCAAACCTCTCGTCAATCCACTACGACAACAGGTACAAATGAGGTGACAATGTGGGCCCTACAACTATATATAGTCCCTTTTTCCAAACTTCCATACTCAATTTTGGTAGCTCTGAGCGTCCATTTTTCGATCCGCCTTCAACCACGGGACCAGGATCCCTCCACCTACACAGTCACATTCCCCAGACCACCATCCATCCTTGGCCCTCAGGGAGAATTTTTCTCACATCATGCTCAGGTACGCATGCTCATGTTCAAAATTCTCAAATAACTATTATATATTCTTTACTTTCAGATATCGTTCACAGCGGGTATTTGGTTTTTTCTGTGTGCAGGTACTTGGTCACCACCTGCTAGCATGACCCTTTCAGGTATATGATCGCTACTAGCATGTAATCATTCCCTCTGAATATCAATTGCATATCCCAGTCACACCCTTCGATATTTGCCTCTAGGGTCCCCTCATCCGGCTCTACAGTACTCACACCTTTGCTACATTTTAATACTATCAATCGGTAGCACTCTCTCCCACATGAGTTGTTCCCTTTGGCACTTTGACACTCATGCTTTTTTCACCCCCCTAGGGCTGGGATTCCTCATAGTCTCTGCATTCCTAAGAATCAACTGCATGCTCCTTCTCCTCATTTTGCTAAATTCCCCATAACGGATCCTGTGTAATCTCGTCACAGTTCACATTTGACTGCACCTCCGGAGTATCATTATCCCTCCATCTCATTCACCATCAATTTTCCCATCTGCAAATTGTCCTCCATTCATTTTACCTAATACAAAAACCCACCTATGGGCCCCCCAAAGCTCCACCTATTTTCCAAGCAACTTGCGCCCTCACAGGCCAAGCCATATTGCACTGGGGCACCTGTTTCTCTATCTGTACACTTCTCCCACCTTATTTTTTATTCATTTGGTAATTGTACAAAACCTTTGTTTCCATCCTTTACATAGTTTTTGTCGTCACATTTGGCAACCTTATTTTCTCGAAAAAAGCAACCCATGTCGCCCTTGGTTGGGGCATTCATTATCTTCTACTCCTGTTTCCATCGTTCATAAACCCCAAGTATCACACAGTCCACATAACCTTGATCTATGAGTTTATCCACTATGTCTCACCTCCGTCACAACTTAACCCACGTCTAGTCGTCCCCCTGATACTATCCCCAGTTTCACGGTTGCTGCCACTTATACTTCACATATATCCCCAACCAAGAGTAGTCTTGCATCCCACCATATCTTGACTATGTCCATGTTCCTCATCAGTTCCTGATTTTATCCCGTGGATTTCATGAAGCCCTTTGCTTCTTGGAGTCACATCTCCCTTTTTGTCGACATCAACACAGTTTCCAAAAGGGTGACAATATCTTGGCTATGATTACCTTTATAATGAGGAGTCTTGGACAGCATAGAGAGACCCATCATTTCTCTCTGCTGTCATTGACCCCCATGACATTCAACTTCAACACTTTATCATGTTGCGGTGGATCTTACTTTGCGACTATTGCAGTTGTTTTTTATATTTTCCGAAGACCTCTGAAACTTGATAGGCTATCAATGCTTGTGAATCCTCAACACTTCTTATAGGTGTCATCGCCTCTTTTCAGAGTTTGTTCACCATCAGAATTATCCTCTTCCATTATCAACACGCCCCCGAGGGAATTACAATCATCTACACCAACACACAACTTCAGTTACTGTATTACACATTTTTGAGTTACATGACACGAGCATGGGGGTTGCCCGCCTCATTTGTACACAGTTTTATTTTTCCACACCTTGTGAAAGGTTTGGGTCCTACAGGTTCCCCTCTCCCTCCAATGGATCTCTCTTGCAATTCCCCCCAACACTCTTTCTTACACAAGTACTCTCAGTAGAAGAAACATTGATGTATTTTGGCTATACGTATGCTCCTAAACTCACACATCAGGGGGCATCTGTTATCACTGAAATTTCATTCACAAATGGTTACTGGAATACAACATCCCCAAACACCCATTAGTTCATCCATGGCCCAAAAAATTCATTTCCAAAGGGCACAAAACTATACAACTGGTTATAAAATCAGCATGCGCTAAGGATACAAAGGAATCACACGCACGTGCAATAGTCGAAAAACTCCAGAAAAGCGCACATGCGCCCGATGCGCGACTGTGGACGCAAAAAGCCATGCACACCTTAGAATGACGCATTTATGATTTTTGTTTTCCTTCCACCCACTTTTGGTTCATCTTCCAAGTCGATTTGACACCCAAATCTGAGCTGAATCTGAGTGGGGGGCTGGTCAAAGACCCAAGGGTGCCCTAAAGAGCCCCTTGTTCACACTAAAGACTGGTTGAATAATGCCTCAAAGATTTGCTATAAAAGGAGGCCATGGGTGCACTATATTTTCAAGGAATTCATTTGTATTGTTATGCTGCCTATATTCTCTTGAAGGATCCTCTTTCCTCATCAAGAGCATACAAACACCATTTCATTTGGCCATTCACATCACCTCTTGAGTGAATGAGATTTGAATTTCTTCACCATTTCCTTCTAGTTTGCTACTTGTAAGAAGAGCTCAATCATTGGGGGTTCAATAGCCCTCCATTGGAGGAAGAGGGGACCCATAAGTCTCCCTTTCTCTTTGGTGTTTTCCCACTAATACAACTTATCCATTGGTGGCATGCATGTTGTTTATTTTTTGTTCTATTTCCCTTATGCACTCTAGTTTAGTTTATTTTATTGTTATTAGTTTAGTTCTTTGTTTATTTCTTATGCTTGATGTTTCTAACTCTTTCATTCACTGTTGTCTTGTTCAACTAACCCAACTAGACTTGTACGTGTCCTCATTTTGCTCATTTAGGTGACAAAAGGACACAACAAGGATTTTATGCAATCCCGTGTTAAACTACTAAATGATTCATCATCTGTTAAAGTGTTACAAAATATGTTAGAAAGATGTAGCATAGACATAGAGGGAAATATAGAACAAATTTTTTTTAATCATCTACATACAAAGAGGATAACAAGCAAAGAGTTCAGACTAAACGCCAACATTGGAGAATTCAACATCAGAGATATTATACTGGATTTAGGATCCGAAGTAAATGTGTTACCCAAGAAGACATAGAAAAGTATGGGCGAGCCCACATTAGGATATTCACCTGTTCAACTGAAACTATAAAATCAACACAAAGTTCTATTAATTGGAAGGCTAAAGGGGGTGACAGTATATCTGGATGGAGTGCCCACTAAAACCGATTTCGAAGTGATAGAGATAGTGGATGGCGCAACACCTTATCTGACATTTCTTTCTTTGGATCAGGAATTTGAAATTTAGGCCATAATCCACTTAAAGGCGAGGAATATGACATTCAAGTTAGGGGAATACATAGTCATTGTGCCATTAGATCCATCAAAAGGGGAAAGGTTTGTAGAACCCACTTGTTTAGACATGAAGGGAATTAACCAGTTGTACAGAACCACCGTGTGAGAAGAATATTATGTGAATCCAACTGCAGATGGGATACTCAGTTGGAGAAGTATCACATCATGTGTGTCAGACTCAGATACAGGGTTGGAGAATTGGTAACAGAGGTTACACGAAGTCTCCACAAGAATATGCACAAGAATAGATCACATGGTAAGATGGGTAGGTACAGAGATAAGAGAACCTCCTAGCTTCTATGGGCTGACTAACCTAGAAGCATTCTTAAAAAGATACGAAGATGAAGTGTTATAATATCAGAGGCTCTTATCTCTCGAGATATCACTCAAGGAAACACCTACAAGATGGTGAGGTGTGCACAAAGAGACACTCAAGGACTGGTACCAATGTAAGTGGTCACTGCACATTAGATTTGGCGTAGAATAGGGAAGAAACCAACTACAAAGATATGATGGACATGGGACACCAAAAAAACACTTGGAGAAGTGGAAAACACTATGGAGAATGACACCACCAGAGGAATGGACTCATCACACTATTCACACATTAGAAGCGATTCCAACAAACTGGCATATAGACCAAGAATTATGCAGAGGAATTACAGACTGGACAATATTACATCGTAATTTTATAGTCACTTTCTCATTTGAAAACGAGAACCCCAACATGGACTCAACACTCAAACAAATCAGAGGGGTGATATTCATTAAGGAACCAGAAGTTGCACTTATGATAAAATATCAACAATAGAATAGAAAAACAGTAAAATAACTACTGTCATGCTACCATGTGCAGGAAGAAGCACCAGATGAAGATGACCCACGCAATATTTAGATAAAAGAATTTGAAGGTGAAAGAGAGGTGTAAGGTCCACCTCTGGAATCAAAAGTATTTGTTACACTGATCAAGGTGAAGAAAGTCAATATTGGGACAACTAATAATCCCAAAATGGCCAGCATTGGAGACTGTTGGGATGAGAAAACAATAGAAAGCATAACAAAGTTACTATGCGAGGACAATGACCTGTTCCCAACAACGTTCATGGAAATTAAAGGCATATTAAGAGAGATAGGTGAAATGAAGATACCTCTCAGACCTAAGGCAATACTAATCAAATAGAGACCCTATAGACTAAACCCAATATATAAGCAACAAGTGAAAGTAGAAATTGACAAGATGTTGGAGGCTGGAATCATAGAACCAGTGGAGGAATGCGAATGGGTAAGCCCTATGGTAGTTTAGGAGAAGAATCAGGAAGGGATAAGGATATGTGTCAACCCAAGGAAATTGAATGATGCTTGCATACATGACCCTTTCCCTAACCATTTCACAGACGAGGTGCTAGAGAATGTAGAAGGCCATGAAGCTTACTCATTCACCGATGGATTCTCAGGCTACCATCATATCAAGATAGCCCCAAAAGATAGGTACAAGACCACTTTTGCCACAGAATGGGGGTCCTACCAGTACACAGTCATGCCTTTTGGACTAAATAATGCACCAACAATATTTTCCAGAGTAGTCATAGCTGCATTTAAAGAATTTATCCACCAATTTATAGAGGTATATCTGGATGATTGGACAATCTATAGTTTGTTGAAAGACCATGTAGAAGTGTTGAGGATGATGTTAGAAAGATGCATGCAGTGTCAAATATTGTTAAAAATCAAGAAGTGCATCTTTGGAACACCTTTTGGGATACTATTGGGCCATATAGTGTGAAAACAAGGTTTGCTAGTAAATCCTGCCAAGAGTGTAGTAATTATTAATCTACCACAACCCAAATCAATATGTCAGTTAAGAGAAACATTGGGACACACATGATACTACAGGAAATTCATAAAAGAATATGTGCAGATCACTGTGCCAATGGAGAAACTGTTGAGAAAAGATAGAAAGTTTCAGTGGAATGAGGACTGTCAGTGAGGATTGTACACTCTAAAGGAGAAGATGGTAACTACACCAATACTAGTATTCCCAGATTGGGAAAATACATTTCATGTGCATGTAGATGCATCAACTATAACACTTGGAGCTATTCTGGCACAACCATGAACAAGGGAATTTGACCATCCTATAGCATTTGCTAGCAGAAAACTGTCAAAGTCAGAGCAGAATTACAATATCATAGAAAGAGAAGGACAAACTATGGTCTATGCACTTCAGAAGTTCATAAATTACTTACTGGGAAAACATTTCAAGATGTTTGCAAATCATTCATCTCTCAAATACCTAGTCAACAAGCCAATGTTGGGGGGGAGAATTTGTAGATGTTTACTGTTGTTTCAGGAATTTGAATTTGAGGTGATAGTCAAACTAGGGAAGTTGAACGCAAGACCTGATCACCTATCAAGGATCACCAATGGAGAGGCACCTACTAATATAGAGGACAACTTCCTTGTTGCACAGTTATTTGTAGTCCAAGTTGTTGATGAATATTTTGATGACATCATTCAATACTTGAGTACAGGGACTGTGTGTTGGCCCATGACCAGGATTAGAGGAAATACTAGTCATGCTTGACCATTTTTGGGACTTCGAGAGGATGGTCGAAGACGGAGCACCCAGGTGAAGCAGAGATCACGGGATCTCTCCCTTTTTGCAGGATTTTTGGGTTTTATGGTTTATGTAATAGGTATGAGATCTCGTCCCATGGGTTTACCCATGCTTAGGCCTCTTTTTTAATGTATAAATAAATATCCAGGTGATGTAAGAGAGGGGGGGAGTTCAATCTATGTGACTGTAAGACCTAATAGGCCAATGGATTAGTGCTAAATATTAGTTATGTGCAAGAAGATGTTTTAAGGCTTGCAGAGCTAAGTGCAAGTGTTTTGTAAGTGCTTTGTGCACAAATTGTGTAGAGGCTCTGTGCTTGGACCTAACTCGAGGAAGGAGGATCTGGCGTGTTGTGCGCAAATATCCTTTCCTATGCAGAGTTGGCGTTGTAGCTTGGTGCATGTACGAATATTGGAAGAGACTAATAAGAAGAGAAGAAGATTGGTGGACGTAGCCCCACACTGGGGTGAACCACATATATCCCGTGTCAATGTGCTTTGTGCTATGGTGTTCATGTTGTTTATGTACTTATTTTCTTAATCTAGATGTATGATAGATCTGGTTGATGCTTAGTGATTTATGATGTGAATGAATGTTAGATATTCTTTGATGTTATGTGCTAAATGGTTAGATATGCTTGGATCTTGGTTGTTACTGTGCTGATCTGTAATTAGGGTTTTAACCTGTGATGTGAATAGGGGTTAAAGACTAATGAAGGTTAATTTCTAAGTGCTATGTTAAGTATTGTGATCATAGATATATGTCCCATCTAGGTTGCAGTCACTTGAGTCCTGCAATTCCCCCTGCCTCTACCTCGGGTGAGACTTCATCTGCTTCGTAGGTGTTGCTAAAAGGGTCGGTAGTTAGGGTTTTTTTGGTGCGCTGTTGAAGTGTTGAACCCTGGGTTTTCCCTTGTGCCAACAAATGGTTCCATTGCCGGGACCTGAAACTATGATTGCTGGGAAATGAAGAAAAGACAAATCTCTGTGCGTAGATCTATTGCTATAGTGCACAGTGTTCTACTTGACTTGTGAAGATCTGTGCTAAGAAGGGAACTAGATCTGAAGAAAAGAGGTAAGATCTTAAAGATTTGTGCTTTGGAAAAGGTAAGATAAGTGGAAATTTTTGTTTCGAAAGTATGAATCTAGGTATGTTTGATAGATTTTGTCCTATTTTGAAAACTAGGGCACAACTAGAATAAAGAAGATTTGATATGAATAGATATGATAAAGTTAGTGGATAATATGTTATTCCTATGCATAGAAAGAATTTTTGGACTAATAAGTGGATGCAGGATCCTAGAAATATTTTTTTACAGGTCCATCATTGTGATCCCAGTGCGCAATACAGAAAAGGTTGGGGATTGTTTAAGAGAAAGAGAGGATTGACATTATGTTATAGTTGCAGAAGACCGAGACATCTTGCTAAGGAATGCCCTGGTAGAGGTCCTATTTCTCTTTGTTGTAAAGTTGTTGGTCATGAGGTCTTGGATTGCCCTAGAATTATTGCTAAAGTTGAAAAGATGAACCTGAGGCAAGAAAACTCTGAAGAAGGTTAAGAAACTAAGGATATGTTAGAGAATCAGAAAGAATAAGAGACTATATTATTGTAGATGAAAGAAACACTAAATGGTCACAATGACATCGATTTACCAGAGATCTTAAAAGAAAATAAGTGTATAGAAACAAGAATATGAGACTTCGACATAGACTGTGTACTGGATGAAGAAACACATGTGAATCTTATGCCAGAGAGTACTTGGGAAATTTTGGGAAAGCCTGCTATGATTCCTTCATTGGGAAGGATAGGATTGTTTAAAGGAAATATGATAACCTTGTGTGGAAGAATTACTAATGTACCTATGATTTCCCATGGAACATCGGAAAAAGAATAATTTGAGGTCATTAAGTTTGTTGAGAACAATGCTCCTTTTTCACTTTTGATAGGAAGGACCTGGATTGAGAAAGATCAGATCTGAAGGAAAGAAGAAGAGGAAGCCATAGAACAGAAAAAGCAAGAATTAAGGGACTTCATAGCCAAGAAGATAGAGCGACTAAGATAAGAATAAGAGGACATGTCGAAGCAACTGAGGGCCAGAGACCTAGCTGTCAAGGTTGAAAGAGAAAGAAGGCTTAAAGAACCTATCCATGCAAGAGAGAAGAGCACCTACCCTATAAACAATAAGAGAAGAAGTATTAACCTCAAACCCTATGAAAGACCCTCAATAGTGCAAAGTTACTATGCTAAGAGAAGATAATAGCAAGAATGGAAATAGGAATCCAGAGACTCAGATCATAGGAAAGAAGGCCAAAAATCTCAGTAAGAAGAAAGAAAAGTTAGAAAGATTTCAAGAAGTTCCAGAAAATACTTCGCAGAAGGCAGGCTTGTATAACTTGAACCTTTCCAGACTAGAAGAACAACACAAAAGAGCACTTCGACTTGGTGAAGATACATGATCGTTGGAGGCATCCTGACCGTTAGAATGACGCTCTAGAACAACTAGAAATGCAGTTATTGCCGAAAAGATCGCCTTTGGACCATTGGGACTGCACCACAATGGATGGAATCATATTGATTGAGGCATTCTTTCCCATTGGAGGAGTTTGTTATGACATTGTTTATTTAATCCATCAAATGCCTCACCGGGGACAATTTTTCAAATTGTGATTATCTGAGCTAACAAAGAACTGATTACCACCACGCTGTGATTTTGATACCTCACCACCCATTTTACTTACCTTCAGTTTCCAGTTTCCTACCCGAGACATTTGATCATGAACGTGCATGTCGGGCGACCTTAGCGCAGTAGAGAAATTTGTAGAAGAGATATTTATGGACCTTATGGCTGAGAAGGTCATGTCCACAGGAGTACAAGCCTCATCAATGAGAGTATTGCAAGCATCCCCATCGACTGGACGTCGATCTGGGCCATCTCGAATTGCTACAGAGAAAAGAAGCAAGCACCACGACGACCTGGCGAATGTAGAGTTCATCTCGTCAGTCTTGCCTCACTACATCCCGTCTCTGGGTGGCGTGGTTATTCATGACAATGTCCCAAGAGATTTTGAGTATACACTCATCACTGCGTACCTCCCGAAGGGTATACGCGCAGTCAAACCACAACTAAGATTGATCCCTAATCTTAAGATCCGTGATTTCAACTTGGGAGACAGAAAGAATTATGCGATGCTCGCACCACATTGCTACTTGACGAATACGACTGGGAAGAAGCTGAAGATAGTTCCCCAACCATGGATTAAGGAGATCACGAGGTCCACCATCCTTAACGCTATGAAGATACCCCACTTCATCAGACATCAGGAGGTTAACGCGTGCATTAAACTCCTCCTATCATGCTACCATGGAGGTTATCTCTGGCTAGACAGGTGCGTGACTGTAGATCCAACACTAATCGACATGATCACTAGACTGAGCGTGAAGGGACTAGAACCTCACCAGTTCTATCTAGAGAAGGTTGTGGATCGCACCCTGACATAACGTATAAAGGAAACCTACGACGATGTGGAGAAGGGGAAGCTAGGCTACAAGGTAGCCTCCATCCAAGATGGCACAGTGGGCCTAACTTGGTAGTTGATCACTGGTAAGATTGTTAGGAAGAACAACCCAATGCAAGTCAAGGGGTTTGTTTTCGACCTTGCATGGAAGTGCATTGAAGGCATGCAAATGATTTGGGTGAGCCACCTCATTAACGAGTTGAAGAAGGACTGATGCAAAGCGCAGGACCAAGGCTATGAGTTCCACTTTAGATGGTTACTAATTCTTATTACGTTTGTCTCTTGGGAGATGCCAGAGGGAGAAACATTCCAGGAAGTCGAGCCATCAAAACCACTAGCCATGAGGTTCACCACCTTGTGGTATTCAAGCGATATGGTGAAGTAGTGGCAGTCGAACACTATCTTCCACACTTATTACTTACAACTCATGCGAGCCATTGAGTCATTCCCCCGAATGACTCAAAACACCTTACGTACTTACAAACCACTAGCGAAGTTCCACACGGACTGCCACTTCATTTATATCACTGTGCGTAGGGATGAAAACAAGGAGGAGCTACAGTCGTATTATAAGTTGACTGATGAAGACATGAAGGAGATAACCAATGAATGGTTGGATGAATTCCTTGTACTGGTTGGAGATGCAGAGATATCTGACCCTGACCTCATCGGGAGTCATGTGGTCACCATAACTGAGTGGGATAGACCGAGAAATGCTAATAATAATAATAAAAAGGAATAAGTGCAGGAGATAAACAATGCATCGGAGGAAACTGTGCCTGATTCACTTGGAGGAGGAGGAGACGATGAAGTAAACCAAGATGAGGAAGGGGAAGAGGTGTTGGGTATGTGTTATATTCTTTTCTGGGTGCACAAGGGGGTTAGAGGGGTGCAAGGGGGTGGAGCCCACCGCATGGGGGTTCAAGGGCAGTGCCCCCATTTTTTTTTTTTTTTTGCATTGGGACCACATTTTTTCTGCCTCAGAACCACATTATATTTAGGTGG
>ML793267.1:70874-83510 GCA_009831015.1 Picea engelmannii | reverse complement strand
TGTTGTTTTGAGTATATGTAGGCATTTTAGCCATTTTTGTAGGGATCGATGGTAGAGCTAAGCTCCCAACTGTATAGTTTCAGCAATACTCTGGTTTCCAGGTGATGCCTCTGTGTTTGAGACTTCTTGGTTAATAACAAACAATTCTCTTTCTTTTCCATCTTTGTTTCATCTTTTGCTTGAGGATTCACAGTAGTGCAACTTGTTGCAATAAAGGATTTGTTGTGGCGATGTCGTGCCCTCTGGTTTTCTGTATTTGAATGTAAAAGGATTTTGTGTTCGAATACATTTCTTCCTCAGTCTGTTGCATACCTGATGTCTGTAATAGATCATTGCGCCCTTCTTGCGTAAGTCTTCCACCTACTCACCCTTACTACGACTCACTGTTTGGAGTTTATCAGGACCTCACTCTTTCATGCATGCCTGGTCTGGTTTCTGAGTTGATACGACATTGTTTCGAGTTTCCCTCCATTTGATCATCCTTTTAAAACAAATCGTGACATTAAACTGATGGGCTTCGGGCTCTGCTCCTGCTAGCAATCCAGGAGTGACTTATGAAAGCCAACATTTCTGGCGCCGTTGCCGGGGACGAAGTTGAAGATTTTCCCTGGGCAGAACGACAACGACTAACTGATTTCTGAAGGTGCATCAGATTTCAGAACTTGAAGATTGCTACTGTGCACCTGGCGACTCCACTATAACGACTCCGCTGGGGAGAACCTGTTCTATCAGCCGTGGCTTCGAGAGGTAGACATACGAGGTCAAATCCACATTTTCCTTTAGCCACTCCGGAAGTAGACTTGGAAGTGGCATGCAGAAAGGGAAAGAGAGCAGCAAAAGAAGTTGCTGTCGATGAAAAAGGTAATACGCCCTCCCCTTCTGTAAGAACTCCATTTTCAGATTCTCAGTTTCCTAGTCGCCCTTCCTCTGAAGTTTCCCGTTTTTTGAACTTTGGGAGTGTTCCTGCTGAGGTTTCCCCTCCTGGTCTAGTATCAGAAGGAGAGATCCTTGTCACTCCCCTCTCAGGAGGTTTCACTCCTCCTCCTTTGATTACTACTGCTGCACGGAGAGAGATACCTTCATACTCTAGTCCCTTAGACTTCTCTCTATTTTCCCCGTTATCTCCTGTAAGGACCTCTTTCCATTCCTCACCTGTTCATACTCCCCCTCCTCCGAGTTCTCCTCCACTCAACATCCCTATGGCTGGTGTTAATCCCCCTCTGAACAGAATGGATGCCTTAGTCGCTGCTCGATATGCTCCTTTGATTCTTCCTCAGCCTTTGAACCCTCTCCCCGCTGGAGACTATTTGAAATACATGCCCAAGTTTAGTGGTGAAGGAGATGTGACTGCTGAGGAGCACTTGGCTGCCTTTTATAGCTATGCTGACAACCTGAATATTGATAATGAAGATGTTTGGATGAGAGTTTTCGTCCAGAGCCTCGAAGGTGAGGTTAGAAAGTGGTTCAGGGGACTGGCCCCTGGATCTATTGCTGGTATTGAAGCTCTGGATAAGTTTTTCCCGAGACAATGGGGGGATAGAAAAGATTATATATATTACATGACTGAGTTTGGGTCCTTAAAAAAGAAGGAAGGAGAGTCTGTCTCCGACTTCTCCAAAAGATTCAATAAGATGTATAACAAAATTCTTGCAGAGATAAAGCCTTCCGAAGATTCTGCTCAAATCTCATATGCGGGCGCATTTGACCCTGATTTCTGTCTCGTATTAAGAGAAAGAAGAGCCACCTCTTTAGCACAGATGCAAGATGCAGCTATAGAAGTGGAATCAAATATGTTAGCAACCGAAAGACTGAGGAACCAGGCCGACACAAACAGAAGAAAAGGGAAGTCGGAAGCCTCGGTTTCTGGCTCCAACACCTCCGGCCTATCCGTTCCCGACCCTCAAGTGAATGAGTTGGCCCAGCTGTTGAACATGCTAAAAGAAGAGATGGAAAGGTTAAAGACGGAAAGAAAGCAAATGAACAAAGGCCCTCAGAACACCGATAACAGAGGAGGTTTCAGAAGACCAAACAATTTTGCTCCTCCAACTATACATAAAGAGAAGGACAGCGACAGAGATGACCAGAGATTTCAGGCTCCCTTCTAGAACAATTTCATGACCAATGAAGAGCAAGAAGAAGTGGACGAGCCTGAGCCAAAAATCCACTCTGTAGAGGTTGCTCCTCCTTTCCCCCACTTAACTAAGTCAGCATATGAAGAGTCTCTCATGGATAGCCAACTGAATGAATTGAGTAAAGGAGACAAAGCTGGTGGCAGCCGAGGCAGGTATAATCTGAGGTCAGACAAGAGAGCAGCACCTGATGTTCCTGAGTCATCCACTAGAGCACAGAAGCCTGTTGAAGAAGTAGCAGACAGCCATAGAGGTAAGAAGGCCCAACCTCTATCCCCTATCATCCAAAATCATGCTCCTGAGATTAGAGAAATTCCAAAGTTTACATCTTCCTTTAATTTTGAGCATGAAATTCAAAAGATTAGAATCCCCGTGCCCCTCACTGAGTTAATCAAACACGGGGAATTCAAAAAATGCTTCTCCGACCTGTTGAAATCTGAAGCCTCTGGCCCTTCCACAGACTGCATAAACCTCCAAGATGAAAGGCCTGCAGTGGTTCTAGGTCCCATGGTAGAAGACAAAGATGATTCATCTCCTCCCTTCTACACCTCCCTGAATATACACGATAAGGTGCTGCATAACTGTTTAATGGATTCAGGGGCCTCCCACAACCTCATGCCTAAAGCCGTCATGGAAGAACTAGGATTAGAAGTCACCAGAGCCTATCATGACCTCTATTCCTTTGACTCTAGGAGGGTACAATGTCTGGGAGTCATCAAAGACCTAGTGGTTTCCCTGTTCCAGCTACCCATGAAAAGTATGGTCATGGATATAGTGGTAGCTGATGTTCCCCCCAAGTTTGGCATGCTGTTGTCAAGATCTTGGATCAAGAGACTTGGAGGGACGTTATAGATGGATCTCACGTATGCCACTATTCCAGTCTTTGGAGGGGAACATAGGAGATTATACAGAGAAGCCCAGCTAGCCTACATAGTCAGTGATGAAGCAAACCCCACTAATCACCCCATCTATGCCTTGGACACTGACTTAGGATCTAGCCTGCTGCAGTTCACTGATGAGCCTGAGCCCCCTTTGTAGATCAGAAAACAACCCAATCTTGATCAAGGGATGCCTCCTCCAACCACCTCTGTTTGGAAGATGTTCTTTGATGGAGCTTCTTCCAGTATAGGTGCAGGTGCCGGAGTGGTATTCAAATCTCCTTCTCAGGAGACCATATCGCTGTCATACAAGCTGGAATTTGAAGTCACCAACAATGTGGCAGAATATGAGGCTCTGGTTCTAGGATTGAGGGCTGCAAAAGAAATGGGAATCAGGGAGATAGCTGTGTTCGGGGATGCAGAACTAGTTGTCCAGCAGGTAAAAAATGTCTATCAGACCAAACACCCTCGCCTCAAAAATTACACGAACGAAGTCTGGGATTTAATTGATAGTTTCTTCCTATCTTTCAACATCTCTTTTATTCCACGGGAAGAAAATGCTCCAGCTGATTTTCAAGCCTTCTCAGCTAGTCTGTTCGAAGCTCCTGCACTGCCCACTGATAGATCACAGGTGGAAATAAGATACAGACCCTCTGTACCGGACAATGTCAAACATTGGAGGGTATTTGAAGATGATCAGGAGATTGAGAAATTCCTCCAATCCATTGATGACTTCTCTGCATTGCAAATAGATGAGGACCAGGACCCTGACGGGGAGCCTGATCACCACCCTGAGGAGTTGTTGAATAAAGTTGTTGACCATCAGATTATTCAACTGCCGAGCAATCATATACCGCGGGGGCTGATCCCACTAGAAAGATTGTTCAATGGGAACGATGTGGCAGTGAAGGGCAGAATTTCAGGTCACGATGCTGACACGACTGAATGCAACATAGGCACACCAGAAGAGCCCAAGTTTGTCAAGCTGTCAAGGAGCTTGACTGAGGAGCAAAGAATCAGGTACACTAATTTGCTGAGGGAGTTTGCTGACGTGTTCGCCTGGACCTACCAAGACCTCAAGACATACGACACGTCAGTCATTGAGCACAAAATCCCATTAAAAGAGGAGGCTAGACCTTTCAAGAAGAAGCTGAGACAAATAAATCCTACACTGCTGCCTGTCATGGAGAGGGAGGTGAAAAAGCTGCTGGATGCTCAAATCATAGTCCCCTTGAGGTACTCCAGCTGGGTAGCCAATTTGGTCCCAGTAAGGAAAAAAAGCGGAGAGATCAGGCTCTGTGTAGATTTCCGGAACCTGAACCGAAGTTCCAGGAAGGACAATTACCCCCTGCCCAACATGGAGCATATATTGCAGAGGGTCACTGGTGCGTCAAGGATATCCATGATTGATGGCTTTTCTGGCTATAATCAGATATCAGTCATGCTGGAAGACAGAGAAAAGACAGCCTTCACCACGCCTTGGGGCACGTTCATGTATGCCAAGATGCCATTTGGGCTGATGAACATGGGAGCAACGTTTCAGCGAGCCATGGACATAGCCTTCATCGGGGAAAAGGATAAGTTCATGGTAATTTACTTAGATGACATAACGGTCTTCTCCAAGACTGACATTGAGCACCACTCCCATTTGAAGAGAGTTTTCCTGAAGTGCCACAGGTTCGGCCTTTCCCTGAACCCCAAGAAATCATTGTTTGCTATGCAGGAGGGGAAACTATTAGGCCATATAGTCTCAGCAGAGGGAGTAAGAATTGATCCTGACAGGGTGGAAGCAATTCAGGCCCTGCTCCTTCCCAGATCTAAAAAAGAGGTCCAAGCTTTTTTGGGAAGGATTAATTTCCTGAGGAGGTTTGTCTCAAATTTTGCTGAATTGGTGAAACATATCACAACCATGCTCAGGAAGGGCCATGAAATAAAATGGACTGCTGAGTCCAGGAAGTCTTTTGACCAGATAAAGAAAGCATTGACTGAGGCTCCTGTGCTAGTCAGTCCAGATTATTCTAAAGACTTTATGATGTTTTCTTTTGCTTCCTTTGACACAGTGGCAGCGGTTCTGTTGCAGAAAAACGATCAAGGGCAAGAGCATCCTATTGCCTTCTTCAGTAAGGCGCTGAGAGATGCAGAGCTCCGATATGAGATCATGGAGAAGCAGGCTTATGCCTTAGTGAAAGCTCTCAAAGCTTTCAGAGTCTATGTCTTACACTCAAAGATTATTGCATATGTCCCTTCAACCTCTGTGAAGGACATCCTTGTGCAGCCTGACATAGATGGGAAAAGAAGTAAATGGATCGCCAAGATCCTAGAATTTGACCTGGATATCAAGCCCACTAAGCTAATAAAGGGGCAGGGTTTGGCTAAGCTCCTGGCCGAATCCAATTACAAAGCCTTGGAAATAAATTTGATCCATGAACGAGTTGAATCAGCCGACAGAGGTTCCCAAGGCACTGTGCCACTAGCAGCATGCCCCTGGTACAAAGATATCTTATATTTCTTGCAGGAGTTGAGGCCCCCTGATGAGATGGAAAAGGGCAAGGCGAGGGCTTTAAAGCTCAAAGCGATCAAGTACTGTCTTATTAGCCAATCTCTCTATTGGAGAGACCCTCAGGGGATATTATTGATGTGTCTGGACCCACAGCAGGCCCAGAAGGTTATGAACGATTTTCATAGTGGTCTCTGTGGGGGCCATTATTTTTGGAAAACCATTGCTCACAAGATCCTCCGGGCTGGGTACTACTGGCCCACCTTATTTCACGATGTCTGCAGGGAAATTAGAGCTTGCATCAAATGTCAGAAGTTCTCAGGAAAGCAGCAGCTCAAGTCCCTGCCATTGAAGCCTGTGGTGGTCTCAGCTCCCTTTCAGCAGTGGGGACTGGATTTTATTGGGGAAATTCATCCTCCCTCAAGTGGTCATCACCGATGGATTTTGACAGCAACTGACTACTTCACTAAATGGATAGAAGCTGTTCCTACCAGAAGCACTTCTCACAAAGTAATCATCAGCTTCCTGGAGGACATCATTGCTAGGTTTGGCTGCCCTAGCAAAATCGTTACTGACAATGCTTCTGCATTTCGGTCAGAGCCCCTGATCAAATTTTGTGAGCAGTTTGGAATTTCACTCATCCACTCCACTCCCTACTATCCTCAGGGAAACGGACTGGCAGAGTCCTCTAATAAGAGTTTAATTAAGCTTATCAAGAAGCTATTGGAGGAAAATAAAAGGGCCTGGGACTCAAAGCTCAAATTTGCACTTTGGGCCGATCGAGTGACAACAAAGAAATCCTTGGGTCTCTCACCTTTCCATCTTGTTTATGGGATTGAGGCAGTTTTCCCCACTCAGCTTGCCTTGCCTGTGGCAAATCTTCTCCATGACTATGAAGGGGAACCTAATCTTATGCTCAGAAGAATTCATCAGATAGTGGAGGTGCAACAGACCAGAGAACAGGTCCTGGACAGAGCTTACAATCGTCAGCAGAAGATCAAGCAGGCTTTCGACAGGAAAAACAAGAAGAAAGAGTTTGAACAGGGTGATCTGGTGCTCAAGTGGGACGCACCCAGGCAAGAGAAGGGAAAACACAGTAAATTTGATGCCCTTTGGTTCGGGCCTTTCAAGATCCTCGAAGTATTTTCCAATAACACTTACAGGTTGCAGGATCTAGAAGGAAATGAAGTCTTCAATGGCCCAGTTAATGGGCACTTTTTAAAGAAATGTTTTATGTGAGCCGCAATCGGCTCATTTTTGTTTAGTTTTGTAAATATTGTTTCGTGTTTTTGTTTTTCGTTTTCTGAACTAATAAATGACTCCGTAGCCCAATAGCAAAGGCACTAAGTCTGCAAAAGAGTTCTTAGAGCATCACAGGGACGACTCTATCCCCCATGGAGCCAAATGTTAGCGATATTTCTTGCTAAGGGGGTTAGATATCAGATGAATGGGTTAAAACCCACTTGTCCAAGGTTCTGGGCGATAACGCGCCCGTGGTAAATAGCAAACAAGACCGGGCGGTCCATATTTGCACGCCCAGATTGACGGCGCTCAGCAAATTCCGGACCCTCCTTGCCTTTCGACCTTTAAGCAAGGNGGGGGGGGGGGGGTCCGGAATCAGGGGCGCATCTCTCCGGCGGTCCAGATGAGCGCGCCCGGATCAACGGCGATAAAGACCATTCCGGACCCCCCTCGCCTCTCTACCTTTAAGCCGAGGGGGGGGTCTGAAATTGTGGGTGCAGCTTCCAACGGCTTCGATCAAGGCTCTCGGATCATCGACAATCTCGCGACCCACGTCATCCTCAGCTGCTCTGTGATCAAGCGTGCATGGGCCCCTCCCCCATCACATCATTTTCCGACCACCTTTCTTCGAATGACATGTGTCACCTTTTCATCCCTCCCCCCTGGCTCGCGTGGCCTTCCCTTAGTCTCATCACCTGCTCGTCGCCTGCCACGCGTCCCCTTTCCTTTCCACATCCGTTTCTCACCCAAAGGCGAGTTCGTTCCCCCCGTCTTCTCCCCATCTATTTGGGTGTCCTCCGCCATGGTTCGCCCTCTGTCACCCCTCTCTGTCATCACTCTCACTCCTCGTCACTCCTTTCACGCGCTCCCCGATGCCACCACACCTACCATGCACCGTGTCCTCCGCGCTGGCCCCAATGTCCGTCTCTCAAGATATCCAGTTGTTCCAGGTGGCAGTGCGAGAAGTCATCCGGATACCGAAGTGCTGAGTTGGCTGGACCCTTATCAATCCCAAGAAGCAGTTATTGAGGCAGTTGAGGGTGGTTAGACATCATCTCCGCCATAATGGGGACGTCCTACGATGAATTAAAAGCACGTCAATTCGCCGATGTAACTGTCAGAAGATCGATCGCGTCTGCCATAAGTTGCACGGTTATTCAAAGATTGCGGCTGCAGAGTGTCAGAAGCCAGAGTGTCAGAAGCCATGCAGACGCAAAGCTTTCAATGCATTTTCTCGATCCTGTTGCTGTTGTTGTTTTGAGTATATGTAGGCATTTTAGCCATTTTTGTAGGGATCGATGGTAGAGCTAAGCTCCCAACTGTATAGTTTCAGCAATACTCTGGTTTCCAGGTGATGCCTCTGTGTTTGAGACTTCTTGGTTAATAACAAACAGTTCTCTTTCTTTTCCATCTTTGTTTCATCTTTTGCTTGAGGATTCACAGTAGTGCAACTTGTTGCAATAAAGGATTTGTTGTGGCGTTGTCGTGCCCTCTGGTTTTCTGTATTTGAATGTAAAAGGATTTTGTGTTCGAATACATTTCTTCCTCAGTCTGTTGCATACCTGATGTCTGTAATAGATCATTGTGCCCTTCTTGCGTAAGTCTTCCACCTACTCACCCTTACTACGACTCACTGTTTGGAGTTTATCAGGACCTCACTCTTTCATGCATGCCTGGTCTGGTTTCTGAGTTGATACGACATTGTTTCGAGTTTCCCTCCATCTGATCATCCTTTTAAAACAAATCGTGACATTAAACTGATGGGCTTCGGGCTCTGCTCCTGCTAGCAATCCAGGAGTGACTTCTGAAAGCCAACATAGAGGACCACAACAACCACAACGAATGGAACATGAAACCACACAGATTGTTGAATTCGTCCACTTGGATAGAATTTCCAAACCCAATATGGAACTAGCGAGCCCCACACCTGTGGTGGAGGAAACCCAACAAACAATAGCAGTTGGCATGGACACTGATATGTTGGAAATGGGACAGGGCGAGTAGGCCAAGGACGCAGACAACCCTTCGCACCCTGCACACGCTGAAGAGGCCCTGAGGGTAAATGGAACAACCCCAAACCAGACAGAAATGACCGCACCAAGATAATCACACACAACAGAGATGAAGCAACAACAAGAGGGGATAGTAGAAGATGTTACCGACTGACTAGAGGCATATGAAAATGACAGAACAATGGAAGCTAGAACCTCGAGTCAACCACCACAATGAAAGAGAAAACAACCCATAGCAATATCACCGCACAGATAGGCTGTAACAACCATAGTCTTGCCATGCATTTTGGAAGAAGTTCACACAACGCCTAACCTTCTAGGATGCTTGGAAAAACTATGGTACTCAGACCACGATGTAGCCGATGTACTCGCACAAAAATCCTATCGAATCACTCACAAAAAAAGACGAGTCCCATAACTAGGGTTTGAAAGCTTCCACAACCTTTTCCCACAAACACATAGTTTCTTGGATTAATAGGATGTCAAGTTTGCTATCTGTGACCAGTCTTTTAAGGGCCTGAATTTTTGAGGCACCCTACCCCATGCAGATTAAGAGATATAATGATCGTTTAGAACCTTTTACCAGGGATTTCTCTGGTCCAAGGGCCCTAATGATAGTGGACTATTTACCATTCTTGATATCGTTCAATGGACTATTTACCATTCTTGATATCCTTCATAGCCTACTTTTGGGCTAGGGACAAGTGAGATTTTATACTAGCATGACAAGCTGTCCCCTTTTCCAGCACAAGTCCTCCGATGAAAGAATCAACTAGCCCTTTCTTCACTTTGGACCTTAACAAATAGTTTGATTTTAAAACGGATTTGGAAGAAAATGAGCATGAGGGAGTATCCAAGGGAGGTGAAGCCTGGAATACTAGGGGCACCTGGGAATTTGGAGGAAAACCTAGATAAGATAATGGGGAGTTCGGGCCACCATGCATTTGCACAACCAAGGTTTCAGAAGGGACAAGGTATTCCTTGGGGATGTAAGAAGGAGATGATGACAAAACATGTCCCTCTTTAGATTCCACAGACTTGCAATTCGCTTCCATCGAAGCCTC
The DNA here is from genome assembly GCA_009831015.1 of Picea engelmannii. NCBI lineage: Eukaryota > Viridiplantae > Streptophyta > Pinopsida > Pinales > Pinaceae > Picea > Picea engelmannii. The sequence goes on along the minus strand of ML793267.1, from coordinate 73,688 downwards.
CATATCATCATTTGAAAAATACAGGTATTTTAAAATAGGACATGTATCCGCTACTATTTGAATCCTCGAAGAAATACCACCGTGCTTTATTTCTAAAGAGACTGGGGGACCGTTGCATGTAGACGAGTTTCCAACCGCCACCTTTTTTGAATCTTCTACGACAACGTCAAGTTGGGAATAATTGCCAAAAATTTAGTAGGAGAAAGTGCATCTCGAGTCGAGCCGAGACCGGGTGTTTGCATGCATGTGAATTCCACCAGTATTAGGCGTCTCCCACCTCCCTTCGATGCTTGAATGTGATTGCAAGCAAGAATTAACTGTTGACATAGCAATATGACGTCCTCCTCCACCATGAAATATTTTGAAAACTAGTAGATGGGAACCAAGTGAGTGATATTTTCCTCCTGGACCATCGAATGGTTCCTGAGCCTTCTCTTGGGAATTGAACCTACAGACTAATAATTAATGTCAGTTTTATCTTTGGAATTGAACAAAGCGTGCGAGCTCCAGATCGAATGGGCCATTGATTTGCATTACAAAGAACAAAGATCCCCCGCCTAAGTCTCTAGTGTTGCCATATGCCACCTACCCTAAATTCATGCTAAATAATTCTTCCCTAGCAACTTATTTGATTTTAGTGATATTGATAAGACATAGTCAACGCATGTTTAGGACTATGGACTTCATTTTTCTTGCATTTGTCCTTCTTGTCTTCAATATCACCTTTGGATTCATCACCATGCTTCTTATCATCATCTACTCCTCCCTTTTCTTTTTCTCCATCATCCTTCTTCTCCCCACCACCATCTTTCTTATCCTCACCACCACCACCTTCCTTCTTCTCCCCCTTTTTTTCTTGACCTCATCCTTCTTGTTCCCTTCCTAATTATCTCCACCCTTCTTATGTGGGATGATCCCCATATAATTCCTCGATGATCTACAAATATGAAACTAGTAAAGTATTGAGATAACAACACTCAACATTAAAGATAACATACAAGCACAAAAGAATGTAGTACATTACCTTTTTATTTTACAAACCATTGTAACTAACCAAATTTGTATTAAAATATGGGTGTAGATGCATAAGAGAGACATGGATAATGTTGCTACTATCTCTTAGGATGCAACAATCTATTTTCATTGAGAAGCATAAACTAATCTCTTAGGCTTTTATCACTTCATGCAACAAGTTAAGTAAGGCTTTTATCACTTCATGCAACAAGTTAAGTAGCTCCTTCTTGACTTGGTTAGGTAAGGGATCCCTTCTATTACCCCTTGAAGGTGTTTGTGCATTTCTTATATCTTTTTTTATTGAGGGAGTGGGGGGTGAAACATTGACAATTATAATATTGTTATAATTAATTGATCAAGTATACATATTCTAATATTATAGTCTATGCATACAAATAATTGAACTATGTTTATTGTTTTCTTTAACATGCCTTCAAGATGCACATCCAATAGAAGTAAATAGAAAACACCATTAATAAAAAAAGTCTCATCATAAACAAGTGCATGCCTGACATTTTTGTAGATGATGTCTCCCCTAACTTGATTTTGTGGTTTATATCCATTAAATCCGGAGGAGGATTACTATGTGCTCTATTATCGTTGGAAACATATGGACTTCCTTGAGTTTTTTTCTCTCCTCTTTTTGAGTTCACTCGAGTACTTGATGGCTTGATGTAAACGTGCCTTGGTGGTTTGCAGTGAGATATTAGTTGCATTTGTAGCTCCAAGTAGGGATTTAAATTTTAAATTGTTAGAGATCTATCTCTTTTTAAAGACGATGGCTTCTTAACAACAAAGGCTACAACACTTTTCTAACTATGTGAAGGAAAATTGGGTTTGTTGCATTAAAACCCCTTCTTTCTTGTCTCCATCCTTCTTTTCCCCTTTCTAATTGTCTCTATCATTCTTATGTGGAATCATCTCCATATAATTCATGGTCCTTTTGTGAATATTATATAACAATTCATACTTGCTATTATAATTAATGAATAAACATATTGAATATAAGGATTAGAGATAACTATTGCAATTTTTTTTGGTTTTTGGTTGACATGAAAGGGAGTTGTGGGATATGGAAGCCAATCCAAGAAAGGCTGTATTTTGCTTGCAATTTGTATATTGAAAAGTAGAAATCATTTTAGGGATAGTTATGGAAGCTTTGCCTTCTATGCAGATTGATATCATCAACTGCTTCACTCCCATTATGTTATTCCCATTGTTGAATGTGGTGATTGGAACCACTGATGTAATTTTGGAATGCACCAAAACACCACCAACAACATCAAAGTTAGAAGAAACCCATCTTTATTATATAGACTAAGAACCTTACGTTTATCTAGATATTAGTTCACCCTTCTTGTCTTCACCATCACATTTGAATTCATCATTTCCCTTCCGATCATCATCCCCTCGTCCTTTTTTGTTTTCTCCACCATCCTTCTTCACCCACCACCATCCTTTGTTTTTAGTTCATTGGGGGTGGGGGGACATAATGGGCCGAAACTCAACAAAAAAAAATGTAAAACTGAAAAAGTGACGTAATTTTCATTCAAATTTTCTAACCGTGGAGATTACAATGTATGGCACATATATAAATGTAGAACATATCATGAAATAGTGAGGAAGGAGACACTAATACAACAATTTCATTCAATGCAACCTTATGATTACAAAGTTTCTCTTATGCATGCTCAAAGCCATCTCCACCTCTACTTGGATGATTTGTTAAATGTGGAGAAAAATTAGTAGATGCATAATGATGCAAAATTAAATGCCAACCATGATTAATATAATGAATAA
>ML793267.1:20168-35344 GCA_009831015.1 Picea engelmannii | reverse complement strand
GATAGTATGAGTTTAAATATGGGTGATCAAGAGTATAATAGTGGCAAAAAGTATAGGCAAAAAGGTACATTGTGTGGTCCTAACATCCCCCCCAACTCAAGGTGTTGCGTGTCCTCAGGCAACTCACTCTGAATCAAAGTCTGAATACCGACTCTGAGCATGTAAGTTACTCAAACAGTAACTGTGGGAGGTACTGTCCGTTGGCGTTCTGAACCCTTGGACCTGCTGTAATCTTTGCCATGTTGTTGTTTCTACCTTCTTAGGTAGCTTATAACTGATTTGATACCTTTCTATTGGCAACCAGAGGATAGGAAAATAAAACCGGTACCCTATCCAGTTTTTAGCACAATGCCGAACACACTGGATGTAGTTAGGTATCCTGGAAATTGCTACCTCTAGGTTGGCAGGGCCAAAATGATTGTGTTCTTGTCTCTTCTCCGTGGATTGCTGCCAAAACAGGTTATTTTCCTGGAGGGCAAGAATCTCTATGGATCTGATGATGTGCTGACAATCCTGGAGCACTTCTGATTGTAGCTGCTGAACATGTTCAGTCACCCCTGGTTGTTTTAAGAACTCATAATATTATGTGATAAAGGTAGTTGCCTTCTGTGGTTCTGGTCTTATCCAGAGGAGGCGATTATCTTCATTGTGCTTAGCAGCCAAAAAGTCATCTTGCCACAAAATCTGATTATAGAGAAAGGAAGTGAATGCTCGAATTTGGATGTCTCCAACAAGGGGATTTATGTTTAGCAACCTGTTCTCGGGAATGGCCTCATTATGAAAGTATGCCTCACAGAGGAGGTGTTGATCCCTAGTAGAGGCTGCTACAAAAGTTTTGACAAAATCTGTTGGGTGTAGTACTGCATGGGGTTTACCTTCTATAATGGATTTGATCTGAAACCATGTGAGTCGCTCCATAAGGAATAAGGAGTAGTTGCAGGATGGATTTCCTGTGGCTAGTAGCTTCTGTACCAAATCAAATACCAGGGCCAATCTGCCTTTCAATTCTTTGTTCTGCTTCTTAAGATTACGAGCTTCCTGGCGTGTCTGTTCTAATGCTTCCCAATTTGAGTAAGTATGATTTATCCAGATTTGTCTGTGCACTTGCAGGTTTTTGGCTTGTGTTTCAGCATACTCTTTCTTCCATTTTTGTATTGCTGCCTACTCATCCCATAGCCGAGTCTGTGTCTCAGCGTTGGAAGTAGTGGGATGAGGTAATGGTTGAGTATATTGTTCCCTAAAAGTGGAGAGATTGATCTGGTTGGGAGGTGTAAATTCCTCCATAGGCATTGTCTGTACAGCCTTGTTGACAAAGGTAGGGGCTTCTTTTGTTGCAATGCGGGGCTCAGTCTTAAGCTTGGGAGGGCCTGTTGGTTCTTGTGTTGCAGCAGGTTCTTCCTTGGCTACAAAAGGTGAAGGAGTAGGGTCTTCTTTTGTTGCAATGCAAGGCTCAGTCTTGAGCTTGGGAGGGCATGCTGGTTCTTGTGTTGCAGTAGGTTCTTCCTTGGCTACAAAAGGTGAAGGAGTAGGGGCTGCTCCTGGCACTGGGACTTGAATTTCCTTATAGCCTGCTTGATAATAAATATCTCCACATTAGCAACACATATATTCTTTACACCGGCTCTCTGTAGTTTCCTCTGAAGAGGTTGCTATACGGCCTAAGGTGTACAAATTTAGTTCCTTTTCATATGATTCCTTTGCCCTGGCTAGTTCCTGCTTATATGCTTCCAGTTATGACTTTAAAAACTCGTTTTCCTGCAAGACAAATGCCATTGTTGCCTCTGGTTGTTGGGGAGGAGCTGCAGGAATGGTAGCTGCTCCTTGTGTTTCAGCTTCTTAGTGTAGGAAAAGTAAAGTTGCAGCACCCTGAACCTCTAATTCCTATATATCAATTTCAATGTCAGCGGTTGGTTCTTGTGTTTCAGCCACTGAATGGGTAGCTGGTTTTTCAGCTACTTTACTTAAGGAGGGTAGTGTTGCAGCATTCTGGGCCTCTGATTCCTGTAACTCAATTTCAATGTCAGCGAATGGTTCTTGTGTTTCATCCATTGCATGGGTGGCTGGTTTTTCAACTACTTTTCTTGAGGAGGGTAGTGTTGCAGCAGTTTGGGCCTCTGATTCCTGTAACTCAATTTCAATTTCAGCGGCTGGTTCTTGTGTTTCAGCCACTGCATGGGTGGTTGGTTTTTCAGCTACTTTGCTTGAGGAGGGTAGTGTTGCAGAAGTCTAGGCCTCTGATTCCTGTAATTCAATTTCAATATCAGTGGTTGGTTCTTGTGTTTCAGCCACTGGATGGGTAGATGGTTCTTGTGTTTCAGCTACTTTATTTGAAACAAATGATGTCTGGGCATCTGGTTCCTGTAACTCAATTTCAATATCAGCGGCTGGTTCTTGTGTTTCAGCCGTAGTTGTTTCTTGTGTTTCAGCTATGGCTGGTTCTTGTGTTTCAGCCACTGAGTGGGTAGTTGGTTCTTGTGTTTCAGCTACTTTATTTGAGACAGATGATGTCGCAGCATCATGGGCATCTGGTTCTTGTGTTTCAGTGCCCGTGGTTGGAATAGGCAAAGATCCCGGGGAGGTTGGAGGTGTATGGGGTATCAGTCGAATCGGTGGGGGATCTAGGGTAGTGATCATAAAAGGTGGCCTTATTGAGGCTCTTGTTCTCTTTTTCCGTAAGAAGGGTGGAAAGAGGGGAGTTTGTTTTCGTTTTCGCGAAGGTCTTTCTTCAATGATGGGGCAAGGGGAATTATCTGGTTCAGAGTCATCACTAAGAATACGAAGGGAGGGAGTGGATGATTCTGGTAAGGTATGTGGCGGATTTGGTATGATTGGACTGGTTGGTTATGTGGGCGGGCTATTGGGTACTTCGGGGGAGTCTGGGGGGTTTTGCGGTTGCTGCTCCTGGGGATTTTCAGGAATTTCGGCAGCTGCTTGGGGGTTTATGGGTGGGTTATTTAGTGGACGGTTTTGTTGAGAAAAACTCCTTTGGATGAGAAATTGGACAAGACGGTGGTGGGTGAGTGAAAGGGTGGGATCTTTAGCCTTTCTGCAATAGTGTGCCATATTTTTCAGACAGCCCAACAAATAATAGGGAATATTGACCCGTCTATTATGCCTTGAATGAGATAGCAGAAGAAAGTCGTGCTGATAAACTACCTAGTATCGGCCCTCGCAGGTCAGGTAATGTTTGATGAATCTTGCAACTTCCGACCATGGGGGTGGCAATGAGCTGAGTTGAACACCTCTGCCTTTAAGTTCAATTCGTTCTTCCGGCAAGAAGAAGTTTTGCTGAACATTCCGAATGATATGTTTTCGGCTAAACATGCGAGTGTCATCGATAGGGAGGCCTGAGACCTCTGCTATATCTTCTTCTGTTACTAAAATTCAGACTCCTTCGACGACGAAATGGTCCTCTTGAAGGTTTAGGGCGAATTGCAGGACCTGTTGTTCATTATACCACTGGAGTCTCTGAAAGTAACTGAGCCATCCTGCCTGCTGAAAGATTTGATAAGCTGTTGGATAATGTTCTAACAGTGCTGTGGTGGCGGGCTCGTCCGTATGACAGATCCTCCCATGGCTACCAGCTCGGTAAGATACAGCGTCAAGAGTTTGAGTATCAGCTTCTGCGCAGAGTGAGTTTTCCGAGCGACGTTATGCAAGAATGGTGGTCAAATGCACGAAAGGGTGGTGAAATAGGGATGGCGGCAGTGAATGCGTGTGAAATGATGGTATCGAGGATTTGATGTGTCCTCCCCTCCCGTCAAGTGCGGCTAGTAATGATTGCACTTGAATGGTCATAATGACTTAGAATCTTCTCATTAACTATAGCCTAACTGAATTACATAAAATTTACATACCTCGCCTTACCGTTTGATTTGTTCTGCAAACGAAATATCATGCCTGTCCGTGGTAGTCCTGTCGTGGCGGAGACTTTTGATATAATAGATGAATTGTGTCGAGGGTTTGCTGACTGGAAGGACGAACTATAATATGAGGGCGTAAAAGATTGCTGACAGATGATGATGAAAGACTTGGTGTTTCAGCAACAGAGAAGAACGAAACAATTGTTGGACGGTGTGATGAGAAACTGTGAAGAACTGCTGAACAATGGTGTTTCAGCATCAGAGGAAAGTCAAAAAGTGTTGAACGGTGGTGTTTCAGCATCGGAAGAAAGTCAACAGTGGTGTTTCAGCATCGGAGGAAAGTCAAAAAGTGTTGAACGGTGGTGGTTCATCAATGGAAAATAAAAGGTGAAACAATTGCTAGACGATGTTGTTTCGTTGCTGAAGAATTGCTAGACAGTTTTTTCCTTCTTCAAATATTTGGCTGGCTATTTGTTTTATAGTATTTGCTGAGTGGTTCTAGTATTTTGGGCGGTTTTGATTAACATGATGAAACCCATATGGCTAAATCCACCTCTATTTTCCATAAAATGTATTTGGATATTCGTTATTACAAGTGTCTCTTTGGGTATTTCTGGTATTTCAATAATAATACGATCCTCATATTGGAAGTTGAAATGCTTAGCAAAAAATGATGAACCCCTTGCGTTAAATGTTTTTAAACATACCAACATTTAACTTGTTCTCATTTACAATTTATTCTTCATCTCATATAAATCATGTAGCCAAAAGAAGGCACATTGTTACTGCTTCTCCTGGTCCATAAACACCAAAACATGATCACTCCTAAGAATGATTATTACATCGTTGTCATAGACCGCACTGTCATTATTACTTTCCATTTAAATATAAAATCCCCTGTATTTGGTCAAAGGATCCATGAGGAAGAAGAAAATATGGATCTCAAGGTTTTGTGAAGGAAACATCGAGTTCGATGGCCTTCTGTTTACATGCTAGGATACAAGGTATTCACTGCGCCAAATCGCAATGCGAATTGTATTCACCCACAGGGAAAATGTTGGTCGTGGTCATACATCAATATTGTGGGTGATGTTTTATTTTCTTCCTCATCATCGTTTATTTATTAGACCATTCGTTGTCATTCTTTGACTTTGGCCATAATTTATTTTCGAAGTTATTGCCATGACTATTTTCATTACTATCTTCTTTAGGATGTTCATCCATTGTCATATATCTTTTTAAAAGAAGATTAGTAGATGGAAAAATATTTTTGTCATTTGTATTGCCTCATCATTAAAACGAACATACTCATCAAATGGACACTTAACAGGTTGTGGTTACAATGGGAACAACTACTCGCCTCTCTTTATGCAACCCATAAATTATCCGAAAGCAAGGACCGACTTTGTTTTTCTTTAGTGTTCGTTCTTTCCTCATTTGGAAGTTCTATATTTTCCTCAATTTTAGACGTGATACAATTGATTTCTGTCGATTCCCATGCCATTTTTTTACATTATATCTAATGGCTTGTTTCTCCTATGTTTTCTTTTATTTTGGGCCAACAATAAAAGTATTTAAATTTTAGTGGCCACCTCCGTGCTTTGTGAATTTTTCTATAAGGCATCTTAGAAAGAAACCACTCCCTCTACCACATTTAGACAATCTAAAAATAAATAAAATGATCTGACCACTGATGCATTTGGAACTGAGTCACAAATTTTGATATTGAAACAACATCATTATTATCAGTACGAGTTTCACTGGAGTATAGTGACCCATATCAACTGCCATGATTGTATATTACTTGAACTACATTTAAACAATATCCATTGCAAACCATATATGTGCATGTTAGGGACCTAACCTCCCTAAGAACTCACGTAGGTAGAATAATATAATTCCATGTAATAAAGGCCAATATTAATAAGGCCTAGAAATAAGGAAGAATAAGTCAAATGTAAGAAGACCTAATAGAAGCTTCCGCTTCTAGAAGGATTTTCCTCTAGATTGTTCTTTTGGATAGATAGATTTAGTATAAATAGGAGTAGAGGGTATGAGAAATCGTGTCTTGGATATTATTGTAATAGAGATCTGCTCTATTAGAGTTTTCCCCCTCGAAGAGGCAAGTGAACATTGCTCTCATTAATCAAGGTGCTCTTTCTGGTGTTATTTGTTAATATTATGGTAGCTGCGGGAGGTATTTACCTCCACGTGTGAACCTGACGAGAATAGAAGACTCCAGAAAGCAAGAGAAAACCCTAATGAGTTGGCTAATAACCCTAGAGGTCTTGTCGGCTCAAGAAGATAATTTATATTAGGTTATTAGCCTCCAAGAGAAGAAGTCGGCTAGAAATAATAATAATATACTGAACAGACACATATCCAGAAGGAGAAGTCGGCCCCAGCAAATCTGGCAGAACTAGTATAAATACAGGGCACCAGTTCTCATTTGACAACATCTCAAAATTGCAGTTCCCAGTTTGGTGCGCATGTGTGGAGGAGAGCTGCAGGTGCAACAAGTTTTCAGTATTGGCTTGAATATCTCTTGGCTAGGGTTTGGACTATCTGATCATCTTTTTATGATGCACTATCCTTGGGGAAAGGTGTGCTACCCTTTGTTTGGCTATCTAGCCTAGGGTTTTCTTCCGAAGGAATTCTTAGTCAAGGTTAAGGTGCTCGGAGGGTGGCTTTGGCCTATGGTTGGGTGATAAGGGTATCGCCAATGGTAAAACAAGCACACCATCTTCTATATTCTAACAGGTTATGGGCCCACACCTCCTTCATTCAGTCTAAACGCTGGAAGGAAACATAGCCGCTAGGATATTAAGCTCGTTGAGGAACTGCTGCTTGGGTTACTAGCAGAAGCAACTCCCAAGACACTGCCGCTAGGGTGACTAGCAAGAGCAGTTGCAGAAACCTTAATCCTATTGTTGAAGCACCTTAAGTGAATGGATTGACCTAATCTCCAGATAGATCAGTGTTCTCTAGCCTAGCGCATCTCCTGATATTCTCAGCAAGCTAAGTCATGAAGTTTGAGTTTTTGGTCAAAACTAGGGTTTGACCAAGTCAAAGCAGCCATGACTTATCCTATGAAGTCTGAGAACAAGTTAGATGGAGCCTCTAACTTCAGAGCATGGAAGGCATGGATTGACCTCATCCTTTCTAAGAATAAAGTGCTAGATATTGTGAAAGGAACGATCGTGAAGCCAGAGTTTGAAGAAGGAGAAGAGAAGGAACCGCAGAGCATTGCAGTTATGGAGAAGTTCAAAGATGTTGACATCAATTCCATGAGTATCATATTGGATTCCATAAAAGACCACTTGATACCCTACATCTTCCATCTTGACTCATCGAAGAAGATGTATGATGCCCTAACAAATCTCTTCTCAGTCAGAAACATTGGACAAGTTATGAGTCTGAAGAATGAGCTCCGTGACATGAAGATTAATGAGGATGACAACATAACATCATACTTTGTAAGAATCTCCCAGTTAAGAGATCAACTACAAGCTATTGAAGAGATCACTTCAGAAAAGGAATTGNATAGTACTCAATGGTCTTCCCAAGACATGGGATGCATTTGCCGCAAGCATGAACACAAGGAAGGAGTACCCGACATTTGAAGAAATTTGGACTTGCTGTGCTCAAGAAAAATCAAGGATCAATGCAAAAGAGAAACCCCAAAAGAAGTACGACGATCAAGCTTTCACAACAAGATTCAAGAACTTCAGGAACAAAAGGAAGTTTGGTTCAAGGAGAAAGCCAAATCAAGAGAAAGACATTTCAGAAGTATAATGCTTCAACTGTCGAAAGTATGGTCACTACAAGAATCATTGTCCCGAGCTAAAGAAAAAGGAAGGAGAAACATGAAGCATCGATTGCCGAAGAAAAGGAACCTACAAAGAAGACTAAGAAGGATGGAAGAGACTTCTTCCTCTAAAAGGTAACAACACTCTTCTTATTCCTTGTACATTTCTTGTTTGCATCAGCTCTGTACATATCTTGTATATCTATCTCTTGGAAGATAATGTGTTCCAAGAAGAACTATACCTATGGAAGAACAAAAAGAGTTATCATTAGATAATACACATGAAATAATGAAATACAACTCATGTGGAAGCTATTGCAAGATAAACTGAATCAATCATGAAGAAACTTAGTAGAAGCAAAGACAGAAAGAAGTCAACAATCAAGAGGAAATTGGAAAAAGACTTATGATGTTTTGTAGAAGACAACAAGACGGAAGCGTGGACTCTATTAGACAAGAAAGCCAATTATATATTGCAGAAGACAATAAGGATGCAGATGGAAGTATGGACTCTATCAGATGGAGGGAGCCGATTATATGCACTCTTACATGAAGCAAGGGTTAGGAGGGAGCTAATCCTATGATCCATTGAATATGATGAAATATATATATATATATATATATATATATATATATCCATGGTAGCAGCCATGAAAAGACGGTACGTGTTCAGTTCAACCGTAGAACAAGACTTCTTCGAAGAGAAGCCTTAGAGTATTCCTGGTTGTCCATCGAGATTTGTGATCCTATGAGGAAAGGAAGAAATGGAATCTCTAGGGAATGGAATCTATAAGAAACTCCATGGACCCGAGAACTAAAGAAAAAAAACATGAATATTCCAAGAAAGAAAGAAAATCCAGAATAACTGGTCATAATATTAAGAATCAAAAGATTACCAGCCTGATATGAACTCAATAAAAGCAATCAAGTAGAAGAACTTGAAGTTGCGACGAATAATAGTGTAGAGAAGACTTATGAATAAAAGCATTGCGAGATCTAGAACCAGAGGTTCTCCCAGATGGAGGGAGAAGACTATGATGATTACTTGTTCCAGTACACGAGACATATCTCTACATGAGTCATTATATCATCCGTAACATCCATGAGTTGGAGTCCTACATAAGAAGAATGCAAAGAATGTTCTCCAGAGAAAGTGAATAAAGAGCAGATGAAAAGAAATCTCAAGACTTTGAGGCATACTAGAAAGAGACTCTTGTATACAGATAAGAAGAAGATAACTTGGTGGAGAACCTCCAGTGCACAACAAAAGCATGGTGAAGATTTCCTATAACATCGAGATGACTACTTAGTAGATCAGATCTCATGATGACAGAAGAAGTGCCACATAGATATGTTCCAGTTTTTCGAACTATGATATACTCTATTGTTTAGATCTACATGAAGCCTTCACAGTGTTCTAGACTAAAGTACATTTGAAATCAAGCATTACATTATCCATGATGAAGTCCAGAAAGGAGAAAATGATTCTCCAATACATATCTCCACAGATGAACAGATAAGCAGACATTTTGATAAAGCTTCTATCCAAGATGAAAAAGTTTGCGTACTCAAGTTGGAGCTCGTGGAAACAAATTCCTTCTTATTGAATAAGGAAGAAATGGCTCTCCAAGTTAGGAGGGAGAACTGAAAACATTATTGAAGACATTCATCCTTAAATTTGAAAAATAGCCCATCTTGGACAGATGCTTTCCTATTCGGAAAGTGGATTGATATTTCTGACGGACAGTGACTTTCCATTATGGTTAACATGGGAAGTAGTCTAATTGTTGATGTATCATAGACATCGACTACCCATTATGGTTAACATGGGGAGTGGTCTAGGGCAGTCTCTCTTCTTGAGGGTTACTCAAGAAGACTGGACCGCCTCGCCGGACAACGATTTCTCATTGTGGTTAACATGAGGAATGGTCTGTTTTGGAGGTTGATGCATGACAATATTTTCCTCTTGTGGTTAATAGAGGAAATGGTCCAGACAACCATTCCTTAGGGTTTACACATTCTCTCCATGGGGCACTTTGATTAGTGTAGGAGGAATGGCCTAGGGTGGGGAATGGTCCAGGCTCAACAATCAGGGATAGACATTCCTTAGGGTTATACATTCTCTCCAGGGCGCACTTTGATTAGTGTAGGAGGAATGGCCCAGGGTGGGGAATGGTCCATGACATACATTCCTTAGGGTTTATACATTCTCTCCAGGGCACACTTTGATTAGTGTAGGAGGAATGGCCCAGGGTGAGGAATGGTCCAGACTCAGACATTCCTTAGGGTTTATACATTCTGTCTAGGGTGCACTTTGATTAGTGTAGGAAGAATGGCCCAGGGTGAGAAATGGTCCATGCTCAGAAATCAGAAACAATCCTTCTTCCTTGTTTGAGAAGAATAGGGCATATAGCCCATTGCTGATGAGGGCAGATATTATTTCAAATCTCACAAACGTGAGTGAAAGATTGGCCCAGATGATTCAGTTTATTTTTAACAATATTTTCTGTGCAGGATGGCATCAGATGATTGTTATGGAGACTAACTGTCTCCAGATAGTAGAGATATACTCCTGTGGTGGATATGCTCCACTTTTCGTGAGGCAGATATTATTTCAGAGCTCACAGATGTGAGTGAAAGATTGGCCTAGATAATTCAGTCTATATTATAACATTTTTTCTATGTAGATTTCTATCAGATGTTTGTTATGAAGGTCATATGACAGTAGATGAAGACTAATGTGGTGGATATGTTCCACTATTTTGAGGTAGATATTCTTTCAGATCTCACATGAGATGTGACTGAAAGATTGGACCAGACAAATCAGTTTATATCATAGCATAGTTTCTATGCAGGTTTCTATCATATGTTTGTTATGAAGACTGTATGATAGTAGATGAGGACTACTGTGGTGGATATGTTCCACTATTCGCAACCATACGTTGTTGATCAAGTACTTGTGTGTTACTTGGTGTGGTAGTGAACCACTGGATTGTAGTTATGTACTACTATGGATGGACACAGTTGTGTTCTATTTTTGATTGCCTTGAAGACTATCAACAGTTTATTGAAAATAATCACCATCCAGACGAATGATGAACATAGATTTTCCAGACGAAAATTAGTTCAGAGCATTTACTCCTCTAGATTATAAGAGTGGATCTTGTATCACTCTATGGTGTGAGTGACTTATCCATCATCATGTCTAATTAATCACATGAAGTATGGTTTTGAGAGATGATGCAGCTGATGGTGATGGTGATGCTCATGATCTAGTCATGAGATAGTCTAGACGACTATATTGATGCTACTGGGTAAATGATATGTTTTTGTGCTCAAGACCATTACCTGTAATACCCCCCTAGCTAGGAGGGAGTGTTAATATTATGGTAGTTGCAGGAGGTATTTACCTCCACGTGTGAACTTGATGAGAATAGGAGACTCTGGAAAACAAGAGAAAACTCTAATGAGTTGGCTAATAACCTTAGAAGTCTTGTTGGATCAAGAAGATAATTTATATTAGGTTATTAGCCTCCAAGAGAAGAAGTCGACCAGAAATAATAATAATATACTGAACAAACACATATCCATAAGGAGAAGTCGGCCCCAACAAATCTGGAAGAACCAGTATAAATACAGGGCGCCAGTTCTCATTTGACAACATCTCAGAATTGCAGACAACAAGTGGTGCACACTGCAGTTCCCAGTTTGGTGCGCATGTGTGGAGTAGAGCTGCAGGTGTAGCTACTGCAGCTAGCAGTTTCAGTATTGGCTTGGACTATCTCTTGGCTAGGGTTTGGACTATCTGATCAACTTTTTGTGATGCGCTATCCTTGGGGAAAGGTGCACTACCCTTTGTTTGGCTATCTAGCCTAGGGTTTGCTTCCAGAGAAATTCTCAGTCAAAGTTAAGGTGCTCGGAGGGTGGCTTCGGCATATGGTTGGGTGACGAGGGTATCGTCAATGGTAAAATGAGCACACCATCTTCTATATTCTAAAATTTCCATCATGACAAGTGTTTTTTTTTGCACTTAGAAATCAATTTTGTCCTTTGGGTTATAAAGAGAAAGCTTTAATTGAATGGCAAGATCTTAAACTAAGAAAAGGACAAACAGTGCAAGAATACACAAATGGATTTTGTAAAATGGCATTGATGTTAGATATTCCTTTACATACCCAAGAAACTCTTATGAAATATATAAGAGGTTTTCCTGCACATATTCGTAACACTGTATTTATGTTTAGACCTACTAATATTGATGAGGTTTCTGTTCAAGCAACATACATTGAATCAGGAAAAATACGAATTGGTGTATCAGGGGAATCTTCTTCAAGAAAAGAGGACAAAAGGAAGTGGAATGGCAAGAAGGCAAATTCAATGGCAAGAAAGGAAGAGAATCCATCTTGTAAGCATTGCAAGAAAGAAGGGCATGATGAGGACCATTGCTAGAAATTGCATCCCGAGAAGAGACCGAAGTGGTTCAAAGAGAGGAAAAGGAGGCAAACAATTCAACATCAACACGACCAACATACTTGGGAACGGATTCAAGTGATGAATCTAAAATCTCAGTGGTTGGTTTGATAGGTAAAATGGGTGATGGATTTGATTATAGAAGTAAATTTTTTCACATAAGGGTCATTATGAGACATGCTAAGGTCAACACAATGATAGATAGTGGATCTTAATCTAACTTGATTTCAGAGGAAGTGGTTAAACAATTGGGATTAAACACTCAGATGCATCATAAGCCTTACTCACTTAAATGGATAAGCAACAATCATAAATTGCACATAACAAAGCAATGCACATTAACGTTTGCAATTTCATCTAAGTTTGTGGATGAGGTAACATGTGATGTGGTGCCACTCAATGAATGTGGAATGGTTTTAGGTAGTCCTTATTTGTATGATCGCAAAACAATCTTCTACAGGGAAAAGAATCAATATCACTTAATCAAAGTAGACAAAGAATATGTGGTACATGCTCATCATTTAAAAGCAAGTCAATCTCTTCAAATAATGGAACAATTAAGGAAGGAGGCTTATGCAAGCAACACACCTATAATGGTGCCAAATCAAGTAATTTATCTTAAGCAAGATCAAGAGATGATTGTAGAATGGAAGATCAATCACACTTTTCTTCAAGATAAGCTAATGTTGTGCAAGTATTACAAACATATTAGCTCATTTGCAGTCATATTTATGATGTTATCATTAGTAATGTTGTCAACATGGATGATAGTGTCTTCAGTAAGATGTGACAGAGTACAAGTGGCTAACAATACGTTGTTAGTTATCATGGTTGTTTTACAACTGATCTTGATGAGACAGATGCACATGACAGAGTTTAAAGACATAAAACAAGTGGGGTGGCCTATCCTACACTTAATGACTGGTTAGTATCCTTTTGGAGGACCAAAAGGTCTTTAGTGGGGAGGTGTGATCCAGAATGGATCCTGGAGCCAAAATGGGTCCAGGAAGGCCTAAAAATAAAATTTCTCAGAATCACCTCAAAAAGGACGTGTGCGTAGGCCTCGTCGATATGAACCAAACACAACTTGAACGAGATCAAACAAACATTGTATGCGAAAGATATAACGGTTTGTTCAACAAGCAAAATTGATGTTTGTACAATGTTGATGTGGAAGTTGACTGTACAGGCTATATGACCATGCAATGATGTGGCAGTGTGTGGCATGCTGACATACAAGTGGATGAGTCATATTTTGACACATGGAATGGGATGATGTGGCAAGGTCCGTTCAACACGTGGCGCTGACGTGGACCGGTGCTGACTAGGAAGATATTGTTGACAGGTGGTCGAATGATAGTTTGAAACATGACATGTTTGGATGAATTTAATGGTGCCACGTGGCACCTCTCCATTGGTTCGATTGTTTGGAAAAAGTTTGGAGTTCACCAGAGTCGAACCCGTGACCTATGGTCCGGGAAACGAGCGTCTTGGCAAGGTCGAGCTACCAGCCCACCCATGATGAGTCTTAACACTCTAAGTCCGAATTAAATATTTGAATGTGAATTGTTTAAGGTTTGGGCATAGTTAAGGGTTGGGGCCTAGCCCAGTCCCGACGTGTCACCATATAACCATACCATGAGACCTTGTGTTAGCGAATGTATGTAGTTTATCCCTGACATATATTACATATGATTGTACCATATGACTATGACCCTTGTTCTATACAATCGGCGTGCAATTTTGGGGTTAGCGTCGGTCAGTCGAGCTAGCTCACTGAATAAGGCGCGTAACCTAGAGCTAATCAACTGGGGGCCTAACCACCATTACATGTGCATGGATCATAAGCACTGGGCCATATGGCCACACCATATGACCAGGGACCGACCGTTAAGGGGCTAGTGCGCCATGCACTCAACAATTGGCCACATGGGTATGTGCAGGTGACCAGGAGCTCGAAGATAAGGGGTTGCACCTAATATATTTGCCAAAAAGTGGGTTTTAAACCATATATCATGATTTTTAGTGATTTTATAACCAATTTTGGGAGATTTAGTCCATTTTTGGAGGATCTTGGGCCCTTTTTGAGGCCAAATCTTGGGGGGGAAGTTGGGAGTTTGTTGCCAAATTCAAGCCTATATAAACCAGAGGTTCTTGGCAGCATGAGGGGAGGTTTAGAACAGGGAAATGTTGAAGAATTATAAAGACAAAGCCATTTTTATGCAGGGAAGCCATTGAGGAGAGCAACTTTGCGGGCCATTTATGGGAGCTTTGTTCATCTGTTTTCAATGCCGTTAGTTTTGATGGGTTCTTGAGATCTAGAATAACACAACCAAACCAGTTTGTAATCCATTTGGAACTTTTATGATTTATTTTTGAAGCTTTGAAGAGAAATAAGAAAGCCTCACCCACTAAGACAAAGGCCCAGAGACGTAGGAGAGATTGTCGAACTTCGTTATCAACTTTTATTGTTTATGGTTTGTTGTTCCTTTATGCTTATTTCCAGATCTGTATGTTATCTTATGGCTTCTATGTTTCATCATTAATTCTTCGTCTTTCATCAAATTCCTAAATGGTAAAATAACTCATGTTTTAAAACTCAACCATAGTCATTAAAAGATCTTTTCGGATCAATATAAAACGAAAAAATGAGTGGGAATTTTATTTTTTCTAAATGTGTGTGTTTATAAATGAAAACCCTATTCATTCTTTCATTGTTTTGCTAAATTTTAGAGGGAAGATTTATGCAAGAGAGATTTACCAAGAAAGACTTTAGAGTGGGTGGATTTTTTTGAAGAGCCATATTCAAAAGGGATCACGATAGGTCATATATAAATCTATAGAGGAGAAATTTCATGTATGTGTTTTCATTCTATTAATCATCTTAATATCTCTCCTATTTGGTTCAATCAAATTTTAGTGCATTCTCAAAAAAATAAAAGGTTTCATTGTTACCTTCGGTATTGGAAGTGATATCTTCCTTGTTGTTTCTCTTGCTTTCCTTCTCTAAATTTCACAACGAGATTTGTTTTTAA
>ML793267.1:6432-20118 GCA_009831015.1 Picea engelmannii | reverse complement strand
GGTTTATACATTCTCTCCAGGGCGCACTTTGATTAGTGTAGGAGGAATGGCCCAGGGTGAGGAATGGTCCAGACTCAGACATTCCTTAGGGTTTATACATTCTGTTCAGGGTGCACTTTGATTAGTGTAGGAAGAATGGCCCAGGGTGAGGAATGGTCCATGCTCAGAAATTAGAAACAATCATTCTTCCTTGTTTGAGAATAATAGGGAAGATAGCCCATTGCTGATGAGGGCATATATTCTTTAAAATCTCACAAATGTGAGTGAAAGATTGGCCCAGATGATTCAATTTATTATTAACAATATTTTTCTGTGTAGGATGGCATCAGATGATTGTTATGGAGACTACCTATCTCCAGACAATAGAGATATACTACTGTGGTGGATATGTTACACTATTTTGAGGCAGATATTCTTTCAGAGCTCACAGATGTGAGTGAAAGATTGTCCTAGACAAACAGTTTATATCATAACATTGTTTCTATGCAGGTTGCTATCATATGTTTGTTATGAAGACTGTATGACAGTATATGAAAAATAATGTAGTGGATATGTTCCACTGTTTATGACTATATGTTGTTGATCAAGTACTTGTGTGTTACTTGGTGTGGTAGTGAACCACTGGATTGTAGTTATGTACTACTATGGATAGACACAGTTGTGTTCTATTTTTGTTCTAACTACCTTGGAGACTATCAACAGTTTATTGGAAATAATCACCATCCAGATAAATGATGAACATAGATTTTCCAGACAGGAAATTGGTTCAGAGCATTTACTCCTCTAGATTATAAGAGTGTCTCCTGTATCACTCTATGGTGTGAGTGACTTATCCAACATCATGTCTAATTACTCAGATGAAGTATGGTTTCAAGAGATGATGGAACTGATGGTGATGGTGATGCTCATGATCTAGTCATGAGATAGTCTAGACGACTATATTGATGCTACCGGATAAATGGTATGTTTTTGTGCTCAAGATCATTAGCTCTAATACCTCCCTAGCTAGGAGGGAGTGTTAATATTATGGTATTTGTGGGAGGTATTTACCTACAGGTGTGAACCTGACGAGAATAGAAGACTTCGGAAAGCAAGATAAAACCCTAATGAATTGGCTAATAACCCTAGAAGTCTTGTCAGATCAAGAAGATAATTTATATTAGGTTATTAGCCTCCAAGAGAAGAAGTCAGCTAGAAATAATAATAATATACTGAACAAAAACATATCCAGAAGGAGAAGTCGGCCCCAACAAATATGGAAGAACCAATATAAATACAGGGCGCCAGTTCTCATTTGACAGCATCTCAGAATTGCAGTTCCTAGTTTGGTGCACACTGCAGTTCCTAGTTTGGTGTGCACGTGTGGAGGAGAGCTGCAAGTGCAGCTGCAACAACAAGTTTTCAGTATTGTCTTGAATATCTCTTGGCTAGGGTTTGGACTATCTGATCAGCTTTTTGTGATGCGCTATCCTTGGGGAAAGGTGCGCTACCCTTTGTTTGGCTATCTAGCCTAGGGTTTTCTTCTGAAGGAATTTTCAGTCAAGGTGATGGTGATGGTGATGCTCATGATCTAGTCATGAGATAGTCTAGACGACTATATTGATGCTACCGGGTAAATGGTATGTTTTTGTACTCAAGATAATTACCTGTAATACCTCCCTAGCTAGGAGGGAGTGTTAATATTATGGTAGTTGTGGGAGGTATTTACCTCCACGTGTGAACCTGACGAGAATAGAAGACTCCAGAAATCAAGAGAAAACCCTAATGAGTTGGCTAATAACCCTAGAAGTCTTGTCGGATCAAGAAGATAATTTATATTAGGTTATTAGCCTCCAAGAGAAGAAGTCGGCCAGAAATAATAATAATATACTAAACAAACACATATCCAGAAGGAGAAGTCGGCCCCCAATAAATCTGGCAGAACCAGTATAAATACAGGGTGCCAGTTCTCATTTGACAACATCTCAGAATTGCAGTTCCCAGTTTGGTGCGCACTGCAGTTCCCAGTTTGGTGCGCACATGTGGAGGAGAGCTGCAAGTGCAACAACAACAACAACAAGTTTTCAGTATTGGCTTGAATATCTCTTGGCTGGGGTTTGGACTATCTGATCAACTTTTTGTGATGCGCTATCCTTGGGGAAAGGTGCACTACCCTTTGTTTGGCTATCTAGCCTAGGGTTTGCTTCCGAAGGAATTCTCAGTCAAGGTGATGGTGATGGTGATGCTCATGATCTAGTCATGATATAGTCTAGACGACTATATTGATGCTACCGGGTAAATGGTATGTTTTTGTGCTCAAGATCATTACCTGTAATACCTCCCTAGCTAGGAGGGAGTGTTAATATTATGGTAGTTGTGGGATGTATTTACCTCCACGTGTGAACCTGATGAGAATAGAAGACTCTGAAAAGAAAGAGAAAACCCTAATGAGTTGGCTAATAACCCTAGAAGTCTTGTCGGATCAAGAAGATAATTTATATTAGGTTATTATCCTCCAAGAGAAGAAGTAGGCCATAAATAATAATAATATACTGAACAGACACATATCTAGAAGGAGAAGTCGACACCAACAAATCTGGCAGAACCAATATAAATACAGGGCGCCAGTTCTCATTTGACAGCATCTCAGAATTGCAGTTCCCAGTTTGGTGCGCACTGCAGTTCCCAGTTTGGTGCACACGTGTGGAGGAGAGTTGCAAGTGCAGCTGCAACAGCAATAAGTTTTCAGTATTGGCTTGAATATCTCTTGGCTAGGGTTTGGACTATCTGATCAGATTTTTGTGATGCACTATCCTTGGGGAAAGGTGCGCTACCCTTTGTTTGTCTATCTAGCCTAGGGTTTGCTTCCGAAGGAATTCTCAGTCAAGGTTAAGGTGCTCGGAGGGTGGCTTCGGCCTATGGTTCGGTGACAAGGGTATCGTCAATGGTAAAACGAGCACACCATCTTCTATATTCTAACATTATTCTGGTATTATTCTGGTATTGTTCTGGTTATATTATTGTTTCTCTGCTATTTCTATGCTAAAATATTTTTGTTTTGCATACTATTTTATATCTGGAATATTACAAGTGGTATCAAAGAACCTTCCTTGGCAGAAAATTGTGGGTTAAATGTTTCTAGGGTAGAGATGTATTCCGGTTTCTTAAAGCTACAAAGATATGTTGTTACACACATAAAACCGCGGTCGAGGAGTCACACACGCATGAAATATAAGAGGTACTTAAGATCACATCTATTGGCCACCCCTGTAACCCCTGTTGGTACCCCTTCGAGTGGTAGCGCATCAGACAACACCTGTATACAGATCAACCTAGATATCCTGAAGCCCATAGATAAACCGATCGACCACTTGATTGTTATAGTGCCACCGAGAACAACACTCAAGAAGATACTCTCTAGTACTTGGGTAGTCGGGTAGCACGACTAAGGGCATGGTCTAGCCTCCTTATTTGGTGCCCTGAGATATTGGATCGAGTACTACTGTTGGAACCCACACGTATATCATAGAGATATAGCAGAAGGAAAACCCATGTCTATAGAAACCTTGAATATCCTACCCCTAGGGACAGAAAAAAAACATAACAGACAAGATCTATTACCACGCAACTGTGCCTTTTTCATTCTGGTTGCAAAATTAATACACATTTATTCATGTTAATAATTTAGGCATTTTGTCACTGCAATATTATTCAGGCCAGAGTATAACTCCGCAGAAGTAAAAAAAAAGAGTATAGTGGTCCTTCCAACACATGTATTTGGGACCTATCCCACTAGGTTCCTCTCTTCTCCTAGATTCCAATGATACTTATCATTTTTAACACAATTTTGTTTTTTGAACCGACCCTTCGACACCCTTATTTGGCCCCTATCCCATTGGATCCCCCTTTTCTCCCTGATCATAGTGGTACCTATAATTTGACACACTTCTTCTCAGTGGTACCACCCACCCCTCTATAACCCTTTTGTTTCCACTATACCATTTTCCTGCACATTTTTCCAAATGGCTACCACAAGAGCCCAAGAACTCAATACCTTGATTGCTAACAACCACTAGAACCAGGAAGACATCAAGAATATCAATGCCAACCTTAGCTCAATCAATTCAACATCCTTAAGGAACAATGTTCATACATCAAAGACCTCAAATAACTCAAAGAAAACTTCATGGGCCATTCCCAGAACCCTTCCTTTTATGAACAACCATATTATCAGGATGACCGTGACTCTTCCCATTACCAAGGTCCTCATACTACCCACTTTTCTCGAGACCTCTGCCCTCCCAGAATTGAGGTGAACAAATTTGATGGATCGAATCCCATAAGCTGGGTCACCCAAATGGAACATTATTTCTCTTTTCATGGTATTATTGATGATTTATCCAAGCTTCGTTATGGTGTCCTACATCTGGATCCGAAACGATGCAAATGGTGGCAATGGTGCAAAATGGCATGCCAAGGGTATGTTGCTTGGACACAGTTTGTGGCTGAACTTTATGATCTCTTTGACTCTGACATCCACCATTTAGGACATTTGACCAAGTTTAAGCAGTCTGGGACAGTGGAAGACTTTATTTCCGCATTTGAGCACCTGGATTTCAGAACAGAGGGCATTTTAGATGATTTCTTTAGGGAATTATTTATCAGTGGCCTCAAATATGAAATTTGTGCCCATGTTCTCATGGCACGTCCACATAATTGGTTGGAAGCTACTCAACGAGCCAGGGAAGCACAACAGATTGTATCCTCCCAGATCCACAAACCCTCCTTTCCTCCTCACCCTAAACCCAACAATTATGCCCCTCCTGCAACTCCCCTCAAGATCCAGAAATTAACCAGGGATGAAATGGTTGAACATCAACTCAAGGGTCTTTGTTATAATTGTGATGAAAAATATTTTCCTGGGCACAAGTGTAAGGAACAAATGATTTTTATGGCTATGACTGAGGATCTTTCTGAATAAAATGTTGTTATTCCTATGGAGGAACTACCACCATCATATGACCTCAACCAACCATCAGATCCACCAGACGTTGACCCAATGATTTCACTTAATGCCCTCACTGACTTCTCTTCTCCCCAGACTCTCAAATTAATTGGTTACATAAAAAAATAGGAAAGTCATGATCCTTGTGGATAGTGGTAGCACCCACAATTTTTTTGATCGCTGCATTGCCCAAGAAATCAATTGTTACATCTGTGCCGTAAATAATTTTCAAATCATGATTTCCAATGGAGGTTCCATGAAATGTCGGGGACGATGTGAAAATGTACGACTCCAAATTGGTCAGTATCACCTAAAATCCCATATGTTTTCTATAGACATGGGTGATTGTGACATTGTTCTTGGTTCATAATGGTTACGCACTCTAGGCCCCATTCTCATAGATTTTAAGGATTTAACCATGCAATTCCAATAGGAGGGACAACAATATAAGTTCCAAGGCATCACAGTAGGCTCCCTTGAGATCATTAGTTCCCATCGCATGGAAAAGCTCCTAAAAAAAGGTCATTAAGGAATTATATCCCAACTCTACTCCATTCATGTTTTTGAGACACCTTTTGTGCATCCCGACCTCCAATCTATCCTCTTCCACCACCAAGTTGTTTTTACCACTCTCAAAGAACTTGCCCCTTCCCATGGAGTCCATGATCATTCCATCCTTCTCATCTCAGGCAGTCTTCCTCCCAATGTTTGGGTTTATCGTCATCCCTTTTCCCAGAAGAATGAAATTGAGAAAATTGTTCATGAATGGATAGAAACAGGTGTTATCCGTCCAAATACTAGCTCCTATTCTTCCCCTGTAGTCATGGTACTCAAGAAAGAAGGTACTTGGTGCATGTGTCCTAATTTTTTCACCCTCAATAAACTCACAATCAAAGACAAATTCCCCATTCATGTCATTGATGACCTCTTGGATGAATTGAATGGTGCTCGGTACTTCATCAAATTAGATCTACGTTCTGGCTACCACCAGATCCATATGAAAGAAGAAGACATCCCCAAGAATGCATTTCACACTCATGAGAGTCATTATGAATTCTTGGTAATTCTGTTTGGCTTGTGTAATGCTCCTTCCACTTTCCAAAGTCTTATGAATCATGTCTTCCATCCTTTTGTCCGTCATTTTTTATTAGTTTTCTTTGATGATATTCTCATCTATAGTAAAACTTGGCCATCCCATCTCTTCCATGTGAATCAAGTTCTCCATCTACTCTCTAAGCACCAACTTTTCCCTAAACAATCTAAATGTTCCTTTGGTGTCTTAGAAGTGGAATACATGGGTCATATTGTCAGCAAGCATGGTGTCTGAGTGGATCCTAAGAAAATTGAATCTATGCAAGATTGGCCTCACCCTAAAACTCCTAAGAGCTTGCATGGTTTTCTGGGTTTAACGGGCTATTATAGGAAGTTTGTTCAGAATTATGGAAAAAATGCAACTCCTCTCACTTCTCTCCTTAAAAATAATGCTTTCACTTGGACTTCAGTTGTGGATCATGCCTTCCAAGACTTGAAATATGTTATGTGCTTGATCCTTGTCCTAGCCCTTCCAGACTTCACAAAGACATTTGTATTGGAATGTGATGCTTCAGGGAAAGGAATTGGAGCCATCCTCATGCAATATGGTTGGCCTTTGGCCTTCACTAGCAAACAACTTTCAGAGCAACATTTGGGCCAATCCATTTATGAAAAATAAATGTTAGATATTCTGCTTGTTGTGGATCTCTGGTGTCCTTATTTATTGGGTCAACGATTCCAAATCAAAACTGATCATTAGATTCTCAAGTATTTCCTGGAACAACAAATTTCATCCTCGACGCAACAAAAATGGGTGACCAAGCTATTTGGCTATGATTGTGAGATAATTTACAAGAAGGGAAAGGAAAATGTAGTGGCCGATGCTCTTTCCCGAAAATATGAAGAAGATAGGTCCCTTTTCTCCCTCTCCTTCATTGTACCAGATTGGTTCCAAGATGTTCGTCAAGAATGGCTACAAGACCCCAAAATTTATAGCCCGCTCCACCAATTGCAACACAATTCTTCAGTTTCTCCAGGGCACTCTTGGCACAATGAAGAGCTTCACTACAAAGGTCGTTTGTATGCAAGCAATCACAACTTAAATATACAATGCTTTCTGAACTTCATGCCTCACCCACAACCAGACATTCAGGGTTTACCAAAACCTATGAAAGGGTCAAACATTATTTTTTTCTGGGATGGTATGAAACATGACGTCCACACCTTTGTGGTTGAATGTGAGGTTTGTCAATGCAACAAGGGAGAAACTGTAAAATCTCCGGTCACACTCCAACCGCTTTCGATTCCCCCTACTATTTGGCGAGATATTTCTATGGATTTCATTGCATGCTTACCTAAATAGAGAAATAAGTCAGTCATCATGGTGATCGTATATCGTCTCTCCAAATATGCTCATTTTTGTGCTCTTCAATAGCCATTCACAACCACCATAGTGGCTCAAATATTAATGGATAATATCTTCAAGCTTCATGGCATGCCTAATTCTATTGTCTCTGTAAGAGACCCACTTTCACCAACAATTTTTGACAAGAATTGTTCAAGCTACAGGGCACCCAATTGCATCTCGACACTTCCTATCACCCCCAGACGAATGGCCAGATTGAATTTGTCAACAAGCGTTTGGAAACATATTTGCGGTGTTTTGCATCTGAATGGAAAAAGAAATGGGATCAATGGTTACCCCTAGCTGAATGGTGGTACAACACATATAACCATACAACTACTCCCATGAATCCTTTTGAAGTAGTCTATGTCCAACAACCCCCATCAGTTCTCTCATATATACCAGGGGTCTCAAAGGTTCAGGAGGTTGAAAAAAATATTACAGTCCGAGAGGCTATTCTTCGTGCCCTCAAAGAAAATTTGGTCATGGCTCAAAATCGCATGAAGCAACAAGCAGACCAAGGTCGTTACGAATGCCATTTTGTTGAAGGGGACCAGGTGTTTCTTCGACTACAACCTTAAAATCATAATTCACTCAAATTTGAACACTGTCATAAACTTGTGCCCAAATTTTATGGTCTTTATACAATGCTCAAGCGTGTGGGATCGGTGGCCTATTAGTTAGCTCTACCCAGTCCGTCGAACCTCCATCCTATTTTTCACGTTTCCTTCTTAGAGAAGGTGATTGGAACTAAGTGCCAAACTCAAACTAGTCTCCCTGAGTTGTATGAAGAAGGTTCCACATGGTTGCAACCACAAGTAGTCTTGGCCCAGCAAGAGCGTCGTCTCCGTGAGTGCACCATCAACTCCAGAAGATGCCACTTGAGAGTTGGTCACCATTCTACAACAATTTTCTCATTTGAATCCTTGAGGACAAGGTTGTTCTTCAAGGGGAGGGCATGTTAGGGACCTAACCTCTATAACCCCATGTAATAAAGGAAAATATTAATAAGACCTAGTAATAAGGAAGAATAATTCAAATGTAAGAAGACCTAATAGAAGCTTCCACTTCTAGAAGGATCTCCCTCTAGATTTTTCTTTTGGATATATAGATTTAGTATAAATAAGAGTAGAGGGTATGAGAAATCTTGTTTGGAGATTATTGTAATAGAGCTCTGCTCTACTGGAGGTTTCCCCCTCGAAGAGGCAAGTGAACATTGCTATCATTAATAAAGGTGATCTTTCTTGTGTTATCCTGGTATTATTATGGTATTGTTCTGGTTATATTATTGTTTCTCTGCCATTTCTATGCTAAAATATTTTTGTTCTGCATACTATTTTATATATGGAATACTACAATGTTCCCAATGTATTTTATACCAAGAATAATATATTCATACATCACATGTTATAAGAAATTGATATTTGAGCCTTTTGACACGACCATTTGGCATATAATATGTGCTAGTCGCCATGTATACTTGCTACCAATAAATTGAACGTATATTAAAATTCTTCTCATGCTAATAGAGTCATTTTTTAAAACATTTGTTTTAAATCACCAAGACAAGACATATCATAATGCGACATATTGAGTAGACAAGGACAACAATTGTAATGTCCAATCCATGAATCAATAAGAAAATAAGGTTTCATTTCCATATAGTCATTGAATAATCCAACTATTTCTTGATTAACATATAACTTTTGCTAATAATATGGTGTGGAGATAATTCTAAAGGGAGAATCCAAAAAGGTATAATATTTATTAAAATATTAAGAAAGATATGGAATATATTTTGGAAAAGTGGGTTATGTAAACATAAAGGAGATAGTAGGGAACCTTATGTAATAACTTATGGAGTAGACTAAGAAATAAAGTGACGACCAAACCCTTGCTTTTAGATGATGTGAAATGAATATGGTTAAGATAAAAGAAACATATTTTAATCCTTGGCATGGCATGGTAAGATGAGAAGGTCATATCATCAAAGACATGGTATAACATTTTTGAAATAAGGTCATAACTAGAATGTTTGAAAGAGAGATATAAGACCACAAGATGTAATGCATAACGGTTCAAACACATTGGTTTAATATGAAAAATTGGACAGTGTGAATAATGTGAGGATTGATAAAAGAGTCATTTTTAGCAATAAGTCAATTGCCATGATTATTTCACCAAGAACATTGCGCCAATTTCAACGAGAATTTCAACTAGAATGGAGAAAATTTGCACAAAGAATTTGATTTGAGGGGGAGTCTGACAATGCTTTGTCGGGTAGAAACGGATGATGAAAATGGTCATCAACATCTGCCAACCAATAGATGCATGTCTCTTATAGTGGCGTGAAAAATCAAGTAACTTTGGTATCATGGGATCAATGAACTGAAGTGGATGGGGATGAAAGATCATAATCACTGATGGTAATCATTGTACAACAGGGGGGATAAAAATGGGAATTTAAGTGATACATGGAATGGGACTTCTTGAGAAATTTATGGAAAGTGGGATGTATGAGGGGGTTTGGTCCTATTTGTACAACAAACATAATACTAGAGGGTAAAATCACGAATTTGGGTAACACTTTTGTGAGAATTGGGTTTCCAAAATTCCTACTAACATTCTTTCGGGGGAAATATTTTTCAGCCGAACTATTGGACGTCAAATCAAACGGTACTAGAAAAATGGCCTTGACTGTCTTCTACCATCTTAGCCAGACGATATTTTTTTTTTCAGTAAATGTTTTCGGCTGAACGTTATTTCGGATGAAAGAGTCTTTCGGCCGAAACTCTTTGTCGACTGAAATAATCTTTCGGCTGAAAAAAGCTTTCGATCGAACAAATGGTTTATATATTAACCACACATTGCTCCCCTCATAGTTTTCCGGAATTGTTGATAGGTGATAGGTGTTAGGTGCTGGCGGAATTTGGTGTTGGCGGACGTCAGTGTAGCGGGAAGACGTTGGTGTTGGGGGCGAGAGGTCCAAGTAATTTATAATTTTGAATTGTTTTAATTTTTTTTGTTTTAAATTGTTAGTGTTAGTATTAGTTTAGAAGGTTGACATAGAAGTATTCAGCCCTGCGAGCGAGCGGTCTAGGTAATTTATAGTTTTGAATTGTTTTAAATCTTTTGTTTTAAATTGTTAATGTTAGTATTAGTTTAGAAGGTTGACAAGGCTGTATTCGGCCCTGTCCATGTACATGGCGAGGGCCGAATTTGGGCTTGTCCCTGTACATGGACAAGGTCGTATTTGGCCCTGCGGGCATGCGGTCTAGGTAATTTATAGTTTTAAAGTTTTTGTTTTAAATTGTTATACCGTTAGTTTTACTAGTTTAGAAGGTTGGCAGGGCCGTATTCAGCCCTTTCCCTGTACAGTCTCATGTTTACAAAATTAGTACTAAAATTGGCGTAAATAGATCCCCTATACCTGAGTTGTTTATTTATTCTTTAAAACCAAAATAATCCCTTCATTGTAGTTATGAGAATGGCCTTGTCACTCACTATGATAGCAAAGTTACTGGGTTTAAAGATATTTTACAACATAATTACCATGTTTGATTTTTCATTTTTCTAGTTTATTTCTAAGGTCATCCCAAAGTGCTTGTGTTAGAGGATTTCATATACAATTACAAAATGATGAACATCCATTTAACTTGAATCAAACAAATGAAAGTTCTGACATACGAGCCATTGATAGGAAGAAAATAAAACATGTTACAACTGCAGCAAATATCCAAGACTTTCCTAATATTAGCATTGTAGTTTTAAATTGTTTTAATTTTTTTTGTTTTAAATTGTTATAGTGTTAGTTTTACTAGTTTAGAAGGTTGTCAGGGCCACATTTGGCCTTGTCAATGTACAGGGACATGCCTGAATTCGGGCCTGTCCCTGTACATGGACAGGACCGTATTCGGCCCTGTCCATGTATAGGGACATGCCCGTATAGCTCTGAGATGAATGATATTCACATGATTAAAATTGAGAATGACTCTCAAGGGCCCTAATGAAATTCATAATAAGATTTAGAGGATGCAGTTCCCAACAACTGCTCAAAAGATACATAATAGTTATAGCTTAGTACGTGTTCATGAAATTTATCTCCCTCCCCTGTAACACCAGTTTATGGATTCTTCATATAAACATGGTTGCATGCAATGAATGCCTACTAAGTCAACTTAGGGATTATGGTTTACCAAATTGTGTTTTTTCTATGAAATGATTTTTCTGAGCATATATCTAAGAGGATAGAAACAACATATCATGTAATATTGTTTCTTGTTTAGTTTTAAGTAAATGTTTTTTCAGTGATCGTTTTTAAGTAACTAATGTTTAGAAATTAAAATATATATATATTTTAGTTAGTTATTTTTTTGCCCTTAAATTTTAACATGTTACACATAGATAGTCTTTAAAATTATCTTCTATTATTTACATAGATATAGATGATCTTCTACATGCCACCTTTTTTTTTATATTTAAATATTTTCATGTTTATTATATATAACATCTTAGTAAAAAATATAATTGTTCTAGTTTTTTCAATATATGTCTGTGATGCTTTGAAGTTGTTATAAATTCTTAAATGCTTGTGTTATAAATTTAATATTTCCATTTAATGTTTCTATAACTTATGAACTTTCATATTCATGAATTTTCAAATGATAGATATTGAGGCGAGATGCTGAGACATAATTCTCCAAACATTCCTCACAAACGCTCTAGGCTATCCCATGAAGGAAGAAGATGAACCCCTTCTTCGACTGAGACTTCGAGTGACCAATGACAATCTAGTTAGAGGAGGAGATTATCAAATGATTACGTGAATAGATCATTTCGATAATGTGTTCAAAATAGTGCTATGGATGCAACCTTTTCCTCACATTCAGAGGTTCCTCACATTCAAAGTTGTGATCTTCATCAGAGGTTGTCAAAGAGGCTAGAAATGCAATCGGGGAAAATTTGGAATCAATTTTTTATGGTGTTGATGTTGGTTTGAATCGTCGGAGAGCGGAAGCCAATTCTGGAGCCATTTTTGTTTATAAAACAGATGAGGAGTTAGATACCATGTCAGTAGAAGATCTTAAGGAGTATGCAAAATTTTGTTGTAATGGTTGGAAGGAGGTCATTCAGAATGATGAACAGAACATCAGATTGGTATGTGTTATAGTTAGTAAATTTTGTATGCATTTGAGGATAGTTTACTTCTAGTTCTAGATCTAGATACATATCATTGTATCTATAGAAATAATTGAGTTGTTATTGTCATTAATTGCAGTTTGGACATATGTTAAATGAATCTCCAGTAAATAGGGGACTTGATTCCACAAGTTTAAATTTGGATAGTTTGAATTATGTATGTGTTTTCTAATATCTGCATATGAACACTTTAGTTTTCCAATATCCAATCTTTTGAATAAGATCAACAACATGAAATTTATGTTTTTGTATAAATGTGAACAGATTGAATCCTAGATTTAGTTCTTAGTTGTGTTGTTCATAGATCTCTATTCCATTTCCTACTACTTGGGAAGGCTTGCCCAAATTCTCATTGGGAGAGTTTGAAGAGGGTGGGAGTTCACAGGTATCATTGCATGTTGAAAACAAATTTAGTTATATATGAAAATCACATTGTCATTTAAATTATTAATTTAAAAGAAGAATGTCTTAAACAATATACATTTTATTTAATCTTAAGGTATGGTGAGTATAATTTATTGATATTCAGGTTGGCACATCACAGGTATTACATCTTTCAAAATTTAAAACTACACTTTAATGTGTTAAAATCATTTAAATTTAATTTTCAAATTTTCAAATTTGAAATGTGTTATATAGGGTAATGTGGAGAAGAGAGTGCCTGAGAGTGTGCTTGAAGAAAATTTGGTGAAGAGAGTGCGGGAGATTTGGATTGAGAAGGATACATCCATACTGTAATATCCCGCTCTGGTGCACTCACCAAACTTATTCTTTGAGTACACTTGCTCGCAAGTGATCTGGATTTTTATGATGATAAAACACTTATCCTTGATGATGATGCGTTATGATTTATGACATGATGTTTTACTATTGTTGTATACAGGTGCTATTGACTCAGTTTATTTGAGTGTGCGGGGTTTTTCACCTGGAGGATGCAGAGGCATCGACGGAACCCTTGGACTCCAGATTGAGTCAGGGAGTGTGATATTGAGTTGATGTATTTACCATGCTATTATTTGATTTGATGATATGTTGTTGACATGTTCTGACATGATGGTTGATGATG
>ML793266.1:548238-608752 GCA_009831015.1 Picea engelmannii | reverse complement strand
TTATGTCCCTTACTGTACTTGTTGTCACAATTAAAGCATAAACCTTTTGCTTTTCTTTCCTCCAATTGTTGAGGTGTCAACCTTGTAGGTTGAGGTGTTTTAGAAGGAGCATTGTTCTCTCTATAGATGTTAGGATTGGTCCTGCTAGTAGCCATAGCCATATTTTTACTTTCAACGTTTCTTGCCACCTTAAATGCATTCTCCAATGATTTGGGTTCCCAAAGGTGAACCTCATTTTGAATGTTATCCTTTAAAGTTCCTATGAATACATCAATCAAGTGCTCATCTGGAATATCGATTACCTTTATATTCAATCTTTGGAAGTTCTCAATGTGCTTAGTAACTGAACCCTTTTTCTTGAGATTTATCAATGGGCTAAAGAAGGTATTGCTCCTTGTATCCTCATAGTGTGCTATCATTTCTTCCGTGAAAATTGTCCAAGTGACAAGTGATTTGCAAGAACAAAGCCACCGATACCATAAAAATTGAATAGGTTCTAAATATAAAGAAGCAATTCATACCTTTTGTGTATGTGGCACATTATGCAGATCAAAGAATTGCTCCATCTGAAGTATCCATGTGATTGGATCCTTGCCATCAAACTTCCTGATATCAATCTTAGGAACGTGGTTGGTCTTCAACCCAAAGTTGGAGTTTCTCCATTCTTGATTCACCTTCCTTGTGTCCTCATCATGAATTTCATGGGATGCATTTTCACTTTCAGGTGTCTTCTCTGTTACGAAATATTTCAATACTTCCATGATCTCCTCTTTTAAACCATTCATCCTTGCCTCCAACTTAGCTTCCATCTCCTGTAGTTCATCTTTTGTTATTATCTTCTTTTGTAAATCATTTATGTCCCTACGCATTTCTTCACCTTCATCAAGTGTCCAAGTAGGATTATCTGGAGGCTTATTTGGTGTAGAAGTTCCCTTTTTGGGTGGCATGTTGGCCAAGTATCACTTTTGAACCTTGATTTTGAGGTGGTTCTGCTAGACACTATTTCTTCTGTTTTATCTCCCAA
This sequence comes from Picea engelmannii, assembly GCA_009831015.1. NCBI lineage: Eukaryota > Viridiplantae > Streptophyta > Pinopsida > Pinales > Pinaceae > Picea > Picea engelmannii. The sequence continues at coordinate 607,728 of ML793266.1, read as the reverse complement.
GTTTCAGCCCTTCTTGGTATGAAACTTTATTTTATGTAGTTCTATGATATTTCTTCTCTGCAATTCCATAGGTCTGATCAAAATTGGATGTGCCAAGTAGATTTTATGGTAACTTCCCCACAACTTGCTGATTTTTGGCCTTTCCAGGAGATCTCACTTGTATAGCGTGCCCCACACAAAATAATTGATATAAAATTTTGAAAATCGTACCAAAAATACTACAGACTTTCCATGATCCAATGAAACCAGCCCCACTCAATTTGGATACTCTAGGAAGAAGTTATGATTGTTTTACCCGGAACACCTTCTTGAGACTAGTCAATATGACTAGTCAGATACCCTATCTTCCACAGGGTGTATCTACAAATTTAAGATGCCCAGAAGCTGAACTTTTTACCACAGATACCTTACTAATTTTTGTGAATATCCTTCGACATTCAGGGTCTGAAATGTTAAAGAAATTTTTTTATAGCGAAAATTCCGCAATGAATCAGTTCAAGATGATTCCAGAACCCTATCTTGTACAGGCTGTATCTCCAAAAGTATAAGGTCTAAGGAGCTGAAATTTTAACCCAACATACCTTGATCCATATACTAAATATCCTCCAAGTCGTTCCTTCTGAAACATTTTAGAAAAAAAGTTATATAAAAAATTCCATGGTGTCTCAGATGTAGCAGTGAAACCCCAAGACCTTGAGCTCTGATACCATATGTTAAGAACCAAATACCAATATAGCATAGAAAAAACTCAGAAAAAGTACTCAATGCCTTGAAAAAGAGATAATTTCAGATAATAAGCCTCTTCTAGGGGGAAACCTCATTTTACCCCACTTAAATGTTCAAGTACAAGATGATTCCAAATGAAAATGTCTCCTTGGTATATATAGGAGACTAGGAGGTATAATTACAACTAATGGAATAAAGCCGACATAAATAAAATAACATTACTAATGTAATATGCCCCAATTAAGGGGTAATGAGCCAATATTAGGGCTTAATAGATGAAGTGGGGGATAGGCCGACTACTACTCTGGACACCTTGACGGGTAAGCTAAAACTACTTTGTCCTTCACTTTACTTCTCATTGTCTACTTGGGAGTGGGATGCTCTTGACTCGTCTGCCTCTCTAGGAAAGGGGAACTCATGGGGCACTTCTACTAAACCATCATTGGAACATGTAACTGGTTCAGTCTCCACTCCTTTGGAATGGGCAAGAGCACAATTCATGTCTTTTCCAATGGTGGAAAACTCCCAAAACTATAGGGAACACTCATCGGAACCTAGTGGGGTCACTTTTGAACTTCTGAGTTTTTCCTCTTCCAAGACACTAGAAGCTGCCATTACAATAGTGTGCCCCACCATAGACCCTGTGGTGGTTATGGATGTCCTTTTGGATACATGGGATATTGTTCCAGGTGAAAACTTCTTGGGAGCCATCCTGGACACTTTGGTGCCTTCCTATAAAGAGACGTTGATTCCAGTGCCTCTACCCACATATCATGGGAGGTCTCTCCTTAATAGAGAGACTTCAGAGACTACTTCAAACCTATGTGATAGACATGGGGAGGCACCTAGGAAAGGCTACTCTTGGTCAAGGGGATTGGAACTGGAGAGCTCTCCCATTAAAACTAGAATTTCCCGGAAAAAATCCTACTCGGCTAACATTATCTCGGTAACTCCTTCTATAGACTCTATTGATCGCGGGGCACTTAGAGGCATCAACTCCATAGCCAGGTAAAATTCATGATCCTACTCTCTCTAAACATCAAAGGGGTGGGATGCACCCTTAAAATTGCTTCCCTGAGGAGACTATTAGATATGAATTTACCCAGCATCATTTTTCTTCAAGAAACATTGCTCGACGAGAAGAGAGCTTGGATTTTCATAAATGCCTTAATACCTTCATGGTTTCTTTGTGATGTAAACTCTATTGGAAAGTTGGGGGGCCTTTTGGTGGCCTGAGATCCCTATAAATTTGATCTGTATCCATACTAAGATGTGGTGGTATACTGTTGACATGTACTTGTTGTGAAAACAAAAGGCAACTTACTCTCCTTAACGGTTATGGCCCCTGCACCAACAAAATCACTTTTTGGGACAAAGTTTTTGATCTTGGCTTACTAGCTGGCACAAATCTCATTTTTGCAGGAGACTTTAACTTCACACTAAATGACGATGAGGTATGGGGGAACACAACACTACAGGACCAGGGAGATGGACACTTAAAATCGATCTTCCTTAGAAATAAACTTATGGATATAATACCGGAGGTTATAACTCCAATGTGGAGCAATGGAATATCAGGTTCAGAGAGTATCTCTAAGAGGATGGATTGGGTTTTATCTCTGAAGATATACTGAATCACATGGGAAGGTATAGGTCCTGGGTCACTTACCCCTTCCTCTCGGATCATGCTGTTGTCATTCTGCAGTTAGACACTTCAGCTCACCGGTTAGCATACACATTCAAGTTAAATCTGATGTGGCTACATGATCCATATTTTTTGCAAATATTCAATGAGGTATGGACAGATCAAAACTTTCTACAAGAAACAAATATTTAGAGAATAATAGTGTGGAAACTTAAACTCTTGAAACAAAGAGTCAAAAGTTGGGCTAAACAATAGAGGATAAAAAAAACTTAAGATTAATATAGTTGGAGGAAGAGATACAGGCCATGGTACTGGAGAACTCTAGGGGGACTTGACAATCAGAGACAGACAACTTATTAAATACCCTAGAAGAAGAATGTAACAGATTACTCTTGGTTGAAGAGTTACACTGGAGACAGAGGAGGAGGGAAACTTGGATAAAGAGTGGGGAGAAAAAAAAAAAAAAAATCACCATTTTTCCAGCTATAGAAGAACTGAAAACACATTTTGGAATTGACATCTGATGACGATGTGGTCATTTCAGGATAGGAGGTTCATAAATAAGAGGCTTACATATTTTACAAAAGTTTCTACTAGGAGACATGCCATACAAATATTATGGATCAAGACACCATTGCCAGTCAATTTCCCAGATTTGTAGGAGAGGAGGAAGCTACACAAATTAATAGAGCTTGTACAAAGGACGAGATATGGGATGTCCTCAAATCATTTTCAAAGGAAAAAAATCTGGGACCTTACGGGTGGACTGTTGAGTTCTACATTCACTTCTTCGAGCTTGTAGGTGATGAGTTGAGGGACTTGGTTGAGGACTCTAGGATTAGAGGAGAAGTGAATAGAGCCTTAAATTCAACTTTCTTGGCTCTTATTCCCAAATCCAACAAACCAACCACATTTGGAGACTTCATGCCAATAGCATTGTGCAATCTGTGATACAAGATTATTACAAAAATTCCAGTGAATAGGATCAAGACTATTCTCTCTAGGACCTTATCTGGTGAACAACTGGTTTTTCTAAAAGGTCGACAGATTCTATATGCCATTGGTACTTCACAAGAATTCCTTCACAACATTAAATAGAAAAAATTACAGGCATTAATACTGAAACTAGATCTCAGAAAAGCATTTGACTGCATTAATTGGGATTACTTGAGATTGATACTTATACAAAGTGGTTTTGGAATCCAATTCACTAAGTGGATAATGGACTTTGTGACCAGTGCAACTATCATGGTCCTGATTAATGGGGAGACAACCTCTTTCTTCCAGAGTGAAAGAGGTTTGAGGAAAGGATGCCCTCTCTCCCCCTTACTGTTCATCCTAGTGATGGAAGCATTAAGTCTGCTCTTAAAGAAAAGCCAAGATGAGGGGAAAATAACTGGGTTTAAAGTTACAATATTAGTAAAGATCCTCCATCTTTTCTTCGTGGATGATGTCCCTCTTATGACCAAAGAAACCCTGCAGGAATGGAGGGATATTGATTCTATCATAAAAACCTTCTGCAAAGCATCGAGTTTACAAATTAACATGTCAAATTCCACCTTTCATTACTCATGGCTCCAAGGGAAAGAGTTAGAAACCTTCAAAGTGATTTCCCCTTATAATTTCATTGATCTCACTGATGGCTTTAGATATCTGGCCTATTTTCTCAAGCCCGATAAATATAAAGTGGAAGACTGGAGGTGGTTACTTACAAAATTTGAAAAAAGAATTAGGCTCTGGTGCAACAGATGGATTTTGCTCGGGGGGGGGGGGTTGCACTTTGTCCTGATAAAATATGTATTAGAGAGCCAAGAAGTATTCTGGATGGTGTTGGATGCCATCCCAGTAACTGTGCTCAACAAGATCAGACAGATAATCTATTCCTTTCTTTGGTCGGGAGGTAGTGATAAAAAACATTTAAATCTTAGCAGTTGGGATTCCATTGCAAGACCGAATAATTTAGGAGGTTTGGGATTGAGGAACATCTTCTTATTTAGAAAAGCGTTGGAAACAAATTCACTTTGGTGGGTTCTAGATAAATATGGAATTTGGCATCGTTTCATATTGGGAAAATACCTCCCACACTGCACAGTAGTGACCTAGCTTAGGATATTAAAAATTAACTCGAACAATGTATCTCAGATAAGGAAAAATATTCTAAAATATCTACATATTATCCAACACTGGTTGTGCTTAAAGCCAGGATCTGGTCACTCGGTCCACACTGGTCGGGACTCAATTCTGGGGATGGGGACTTTTGCATTTTTGTCTCAAGAACTCCTTGCTCCTCTAAAACAACAGAATATATGTTTTCTCTTTCAGGCCAAGGGAACACCACATCCAGGGACCCTATTCACTCAGTGGAAGGGTAGTACAGAGCTTGGCCTCATGGGGAACTTGGAAGAAAAATGTGATCGATATTGCAGGGCACTACTTAGAGTGGGTATCCAACTACATGACCATGTTGATGAGCTACAAATATCTAAAGAGACACAAAAATTCAATCACATAACACCTGTTTTACCATGATTCACCCCCTCCTGGGCTACGTCCACAAAGATCTGGCTCTTAAGATCTTCTAATATGGCAGTTCCAAAACTACAACACCGTGGGCTTACAACTCATCCTCAGTCAGGTTGAGATCTATTATGAGGCTAACTAGATCGCACCAAGACCCTCAGCTTGCGATCTAACCCTCAAGATCTACCCTCCTTACTCCTCTCCAACTCAACAGCTTACAAAATTAGGTCGTATAGCAAAATATTACAACTAGCTATCAAAACAGGAATCCTCCTCAAGACCCTCTATAGTTGCCTCTAACCTCTTCTATGAGACCTAGGTATCTATATTTATACTTTTCTGGCTCATCAACCATTACAATGTATTACAAAAACCCTAACCCTAACCCTAACGTCATTAGGTCTTCCATGCATGCATGCATGCTACTCTTCCTTCCAACTGTCACTTTCCTTGTGCATGCCTTCCTTCCCAAAACTAACCTTTCTTTCTGATTTGTCCTACTTCTAATAGGCCCTCAACACTGACATGTGTCTCATCCCGGGCCACCTAACCTCTATGTACTTCATCGATCTCCCTGGTGATCGCTTGGAACTTCTCGATGAGATTTTTTGCATGCGTTTGGGCCTACATGGTCTTCTCCTTGAGTGCGTCCAATACCTGCACTACAATCTCCTCACTGACCAACCTTGAACATTCATATATGTTTTGGCTTCCTTTTCATTTGCAATGACCTCTACTGCTTACTCCTAGAGCAGTTCCATTTGCGCCTGGCACTCCTTTTTCTATGTCTGCGCAATTATGAGTTCTTCATGTAGTTTCTTCATGTCTTGCACCCTTTTGACGCACTCTATGATTGATATTGTCTTATGCCTCTGCTTCAGGTCTTGGATAGTTGCGCTTATCCTTTCTCCTTCTTGGTCCCGCTATTGGACCTGTTGATCCTCTTCTAGTTTCATCCAGAGCTGTGTTGCTTTCTCAAACAAGTCGTATGCTGCGTGGACTTATCGTTCTATCTCTTGTATCTTCTATGTTGCCTCATGTTTCCTTTTCTCCCTTACCTCCGGTGGAGTGGTAGGTGTGAGCTTCTCGCAGAGATTCTCGATCTCTCATTGGTATTGATCGATTGTCTGCACAATCTGATCAATATTCTATGTCACCATGAGTTTGGCCATCTACGTGGTATTTCGAATATTATCATAGGCTATGGACACTTTTTGTTCTAGTCCCTTCACGCGTTCCCTCTCCTCTTTGGTCCCGATCTTGGCCTACTTGAATGCCAATTCCAGCTCGTCCCGTTTATCCTTTACCTGTTGTAGTTCGAATATATATGTGTGTGCATGAGACTGTACCTCCTATGTAATGTTGACCTACAGTTTATATAAGGCTTTGGTTGGTATCCACGGAAATACCAACTGCAATTGAGCCAAATGCTTTAGGGGTGTTTGCCCCACGATTTCTTCCATGCGCATCATGCTAGGTGTGACGTGAAATGTTGAACTCAGTTGTGCTATCGTCTAGAATGTGTCCCACTCGCCTGCTCCTGGTTCTCCTCCTATATGTGATGCTGACGGACCTGTGCCTATGATGTTGCCGACTGCCTACGCTTCCTCAATCTGCCTGAGGAGTTGTCGCATGTCTTCTAGCTCTTCTTCAATTTTGTCCCTTTGGCATGCAACATTCTCAAAATCCTCGAATGTGCGATCCCAAACCACTTGGGCCACAATTTCTTCATCATCCTCCGTGATCGTGTATTATGGAGGCATCCTATGTGCCTTTGTCTTCTTGCATGCACCCCCATCTGCTATGTGCTACCTCGGTCTGTTTCTGTTGTACTTGGGGCACCTTTGTATTGTTCTTATTCCTCATCTGGACTCTTGTCTTGGATGTCCCCCCTTTCTTCTGTTGTGGTTTGGTCTGTCCTATCCTTGGTTTCTTGGGCACCGTGACTTCCTGGAGCTGTGTCTATTCTTTCCCTACTTCCTTAGCATGTGTATGTTCCTGTCTTGCCTCATCCTCCTCTACCCTTGCAGATAGGTCTCGAGTGAGGAATGGAATCCTCCATTCATCGTCCCAATCCTTGATGGCCATTTGTATGTCCCCCTTTGTAATGCAATAGTGCAGTGGTAGCCATTCCTTGTTGGGGTCCTTCTGCACCTGGATCCACATCGCATGTCTAGTGGCTTTGAATTTGGCTATGCCCTGATAGTTTGCAACATCCTACAATGTGATCCTCCAAATGTTGGTGATGGTATCTTGTATTTCGAGGAGGTATCCTTCGAATATAGTTGCATTCATTATTCTATTATTGGCATCTAAAGTGGCTCCAATCGATAAGAATCTCACTCTATGATTGGGTTTGGGTCTAGTAGAGAAAAATGCGTAGTTCGACTCCTTCTGTCCCAGGATGATCAACCATGAATAATGAAATTATGTCCCCAGATCCCGTGCATCCTTGCAGTCATCTAGAAACAAATTCAACAAATAAGGGGCCCGACTGATTGTGGTGCCCTCGACACACTGTGTTGTAGCTGCGACAACCCTGGTCGGGACTTCCTCCTTGCGGAATTTTCTGAGCAACTTGCAGGCCATAATTTTTGTGGCCATTATTGTCGCGATGTCACTAATCCTCTTGATAATGATTCTGTATGTCCCCCTTTCGGTGTCGTATTTATTTTTCATATCCTCATCCAGTGTTTTCTCATTTTTTTTGTCCTCAAGGAACTATGCGGGATCCATGCCTCATGATGGCATCCCTGTGATGTGTCAATGAGCTCTATGTCTATTGAGATGAGCTTATCCAGACACAGATCTCCTCCATGTGTGACTGCCATCAAGTTATTGATGCAAATATTTGCATACTAGCCTCTGCCAAAGTGTGGGAGGTAAAATTGACCTAAAATCCCAGTTTTGGCCAGCCCTGCTGCCCACTAGACTGGTTGATGAATTGGTTCCCCAAAGGGATCAAAACCCACATTATGTAGGTAGACTTTCTTAGCAAACTCTGGGAACTTGTTCATGTCCATTACATCATGGTCTGAGTACCTTAATTTTTCGACATAACTTAACAAATTTTCTTTTACTCGTACCCCTTCTGGTATGCACGACAAAACAATTGATGTGGCGGGTTTTCTACGTGGTGACCTAGGTACCTTCTTCTTGTCCTTTCATGGTGGTGGCTGAATCGAGGTTCTAGCCTCCATTGGTATTTCTTCGACATACTGTTCTAGTCAAACAGTGACATCTTCCACTTCTCCCTCCTTTGGGTGTTCTGACATGGTTGTCTGTGACTCTTTTGGCTCGACCATTTCTTCCCAATTTGGAGCCATCCCATTGACTCTCAGAGCTTCAATGGGGTTTTCTAGTTGTACTTGGCTTCTTGATTCATCATTCTGTCGGCCCTGTCCCTCTTTCGTCATATCAATGTCCATGACCGCAGGTGCTTTCTATTGGGTTTCTTCTACCATGAGTGTCAGGCTTCCTGGTGTTGTATCCGTTGATGAAATTTCATCCACATTGATGACTTCTGGCAGTGGAGATGGTTGTTGTTTGCTTCCTTGCGATTGCATTTGTGCTCTGGTACTAACTCGGGGTTTTCTGGATTTCTGGCTTGGTTCTCCTTGTTTGGGTGGTTCCATGGTGGTAAGAACTTATCGTTCATCGAGCTCAGTAGCCTCTGCAACCTCCATAAACTTCACTCTCTTCTTCATATGCTCTATCTCTCTCTGCCTTCTCCAACTTCGCAATAACCTTTTTGCTCTCGCGGCCTTGCTTTTTATTAGTGTTGTGTGAATCTTTTCGAGGATGTTATCTCTATTACAGATTCAATGAATTGTTAGTCCCTTCATACTTGTTATTAATTTCCCTCATGCGGTGTCTCGTCAGTCATTTTTCGCATTCAATTCTGCTAGCCTTCATCATTTAGCGCTTCTTTTATTGTAGCCGCCTTTCTCGCTTGTTTTCTCTTTGAACTAACTGTTGGCCTTTTATTCCTCAGGCTCATACTCCCGAGTGTGCATGCTTCTTCCCCTTTCGGTGCACTGTGCCTCTATTGGTACCTTTTGATATCCTTCTTTTTTATTTATTTTTTTATTGCGCGGTATATTTCAAGTTGTGGGTGGTTGAATATCCTTATACTGCTTCAGTCGTCTGCCATTGATCATCCCTCTGAGTTATGTGCCTCCTAAGTCCTTCAACTATACAAATCCCCGGTCTGTGAAATTTTTTACTTCATATGGTCCTAACCAGTGCATTCTGAGTTTCCTGGGTGTTGAATGGATTTGCTGTCATACATCAACACTAAGTTGCCTACCTTGAAAGTTTTCCTCTTGATATGTTTGTCATGCCAAGATTTGCCCCTTGCTTTCTGAACTTGTTGGTGGAACCCTACTAGGATCCTGTCTTCCTCCATGATCATCAGTTGATTCGCCCTATCATGTACTGCGCCTCATTCTGTCATGTTCGTATCGCAACTACGTGTAGTCTGGGTACCAAAAATTCCAATGGCACCAATTATTCTTGTCCATATACCAATATGAATGACATGCTTCATGTCAGCTTCTTGCATGTGGTCTTGTATGCCCACAATAATGTTGGTATTTTGAGGTCCCACTCATCCATGTTGACATTACAAATCTTTGTCAGTGCATTCTCAATGATTTTTTTAAGTGATTCTACTATTCCATTTTCCCGTGGGTAGTATGGAGTACTCTTTTGATGATGGACTTCAAATTATTCGATCATAGCCTTAATAGTGTCGTTAATGAAGTGAGTGCCTTGATCACTCGTCAAAATCCTTGGGCAACCACATCTAGTGATCACTTACTCAAATAGGAAGTGTGGTGTTGTCTCTGCGCTGCAATCTTTAACTCGTGTTACTTCTGCCCATCTTGTCAGGTATTCTGTCGCAGTGATAATGTAACTTGATCCTCTCCTCTTTGCTGGTGGGTTAATTGGTCCCACAAAATCGATTTCCCATTTGTAGAATACCTGCAAAGTTACATGTGGTCGCAATGGCATCTCGTCCCTTCGATTAGGTTTAATAACCCTCTGACAGACATCGCATCTCTGGTAGTACTCCTTCAAGTCTCTTTGAATGGTTGGCCACCATAGTCCTGCGCATAATATCTTATGTGAGGTAGCTTTTCATGCGTAATGTCCTCTTGCTATTCCTTCATGGGATTTTGCTAAAATTCTTGGTATTTCATGTTCTATCACATATATTCTCAAGATGTTATTTGAGCCCATTTTGTATAAGTGACTTGCAATTATCTGATAGTCTATATCCCAGACTACTGGGTTTTTATTCTACGTGATGTTATATTCCTGTGGCACAGTATTGGTACTCAAGTACTGGATGATGTCTACAAATTATTCATCGACGATCTAGACTGAAAATAATTGTTCGTTTGGAAATTTGTCCTCTAAACTTGTAGGTTCCTCTCTGTCCATGACCCTTTATAGGTGGTCAGGTCCTGCATTCAACTTCCCTGTCTTGACTATTAATTCACAATAAAATTCTTGAAATAGTAGTAACCATAGACATATTCTCCCCCCCCCAACACTGGCTTGTTGACTAGGTATTTAAGGGCTAAGTGATCTGCGAACATCTTAAAATGTTTTCCTAGTAAGCAATGTCTGAACTTCTGCAGTGCATAGACCATAACTAAGCCTTCCCTCTTGGCAAATTCTATAGGATGATCCAAATATCCTACTCTTGGCTGCGCCAAAATAGCTCCAAGTGTTATGGTTGATGCATCTACATGTACGTGGAATGTCTTCTCCCAGTATGGAAATACTAGTATTGGCATTGTTACCATCTTTCCTTTCAACGTATCTAGACCGTGTTGACAATCCTCATCCCACTGAAACTTTGTATCTTTCCTTAACAGTTTCTCCATTGGCGTGGTGATCTACGTGTACCCTTTGATAAATTTTCTATAGTATCATGTGTGTCCCAATGTCACTCTTAGTGGACGGACTATTTTTGGTGGTGGCAAGTTAATTATTACTGCAATCTTTGTAGGATCTACTAGTAAGCCTTGCTTGCATAATATATGGCCCAATAGTATCCCAAATGGTGTTTCGAAAATGCACTTCTTGATTTTTAATGATATTTGGCACTGCCTGAATCTTTCTAGCATTGGCCGCAAGACCTCAACATGGTCTTTCAACAAAATATATACTGTACAATCATCGAAGTATACCTCTAGAAACTGGTGGATAAATTCCTTAAATGCAGTGATAACTACTCTGGAAAATATTGTTGGTGCATTCTTCAGTCCAAATAACATGACTGTGTACTAGTAGGATCCCCATTCTGTAGCAAACGTGGTCTTGTATCTGTCTTCCTATGCTATCTTGATCTAGTGGTAGCCTGAGAATCCATCAGTGAATGAGTAAACTTCGTGTCCTCCTACGTTCTCCAACACTTCATCTATGAAGGGTGTAGGGAATGGGTCATGTAGGCATGCATCATTGAAATTCCTCAAGTCGACGCATATTCTTATCCCGCCTTGTTTTTTCTCCTGAACTACCATCAGGCTTATCCATTATGATTCTTCCACCAGTTCTATGATACCAGCTTCAAGCATCCTATCGATATTAGCTTTGACTTTTTGCTTATAGATCGTGTTTAGTCTGTATGGTCATTGTTTGATCAGTCTTGCCTCAGCTCTGAGTGGTATCTTCATTTCTCCAAGATCTCCCACTATGCCTTTCATTTTTGTAAATGTTGTGGTGAACAGGTTGTTGTACTCGCACGGTAACTCTGTTATACTTTCTACTGTTTCCTCATCCCAGTAGTCTCAATTGTTGGCCATTTTGGGATTCTCAACTGTCCCAATGTTGACTTTCTTCACCTTGATCGGTGCAACAATTACTTATGATTCTAGATGTGGACCTTCCACTTCTCTTTTGCCTTCCTCTTCCTAGATATGAATATCGCGTGGGTCATCTTCATCAGGTGCTTCTTCCTACACATGATAGCATGACAACAATTCTTTCACTGTCTATCTGTTTCGTTGTTGTTCTTTTGTTATGAGTTTGAATTCTGGTTCCTTGATGAATATCACCCCTCTTATCTTCTTAAGTGTTGCATCTATGTTGGGGTTCTCATGCTCGAATGAGAAACTGACTGTAAAATTCTGTTGCAGTATCGTTCAGCTCGTAGTTCCTGGTATATATACCACTTTGCTGATATTCCCTCTAATGTGTGTACGGAATGATGAGGCCATTCCTCTTGGGGTGTCATTTTCCACAATGCTCTACACTTCTCCAAGTGTTTCGCAGATGCCCTTTTTCCATCATACTTCTTCTGCTAGTTTCTTCTCGGTTATGCGCCAAACCTTATGTGATGTAACCTCTTACATTGGTACCAATCCTTCATTATTTCTTTGTGTGTGCCCCACCATATTGCAGGTGTGGCCTTGAGTGCTATATTGAGTGCTAAGAATCTATGCTTTTATAATACTTCATCCTTTTACTATGCCAAGAATGCTTCTAGATCGTTTACCCCATGGAAACTGGGTGGTTCCCTTATCTCCGTACCTACCCATCTTGCTACGTGGTCTGTTATTGCACACCTTCTTGTGGAAACTTCATGTAGGATCTGTTTCCAGTTCTCTAAACTTGTATCTAAGTCTATCTCACATGAATTAATGCTCCACCAACTGAGTATCCCATCTGCAGTTGGATTTACGTAATCCTCATTACGCACAGTTGTTCTGTACAACTGGATGATTTACTCCAAGTCCAAGAAAGTAGGCTCTATGAACCTCTCCCCTTCTGATGGGTCTAATGGCGTAATGACCCTGTATTCTCCTGACTCAAATGTCATTTTTTGTGTATTTAAATTGATTATGGTCTGGTTATCGAATGCCTAATCCAAGCCGAGTAATGTTGGATATGGTGTTGTACCATCCACTATTTCAATTACTTTGAAGTCTGCTTTAGTGCGCACTCCATCCAGGTCTACCGTCACTCCTTTCAGTCTACCAATTGGGAGGACTCTGTGTTGGTTTGCTAGTTTTAGCTGAATAGGTGAATATCCTAATGTGGGCTCTCCCATACTTTTCCATGTATTCTTGGGTAATACATTGGCTTTGAATCCTAGATCCAGTATGATGTCTCCCATGTTCAAATCTCTGATGTTGGCATTCATCCTGAACTCTCTACTTGTTCTTCTCCTTGTATGGAGGTGATTGACTCTATTTTGTTCTAGATTTCCTTCTATCTCTATTCTACATCTTTCTAATATATTTTGCAATATTTTGATAGAGGATGGATCGTTCAATAGTTTTACACATGATTGAAAAATGCCTTTGATTGTACTTACTTGTCCCAGGGGCTGCGTCTCTTTGGTATGATCGAACGATGGGGGCATCTTGTACTCTGGCTCTTCCTTTCTCTGCTACACAGTTGAATTCAATGCAGCATCTTGCTTCAAGAATTCTTGTCTGGATTTCTTAAATGTTTCCTTCTCGTTCTATGTGTCAAAATGTTTCCTTGGTTCGACATTCTTCTTCACCCATTGGTGTTGTAGTGGCTCTTGTCGGGTTGATCATTGACTGTTTTATCTCCTCCGCACGTAACTATGTTGATGTTTTGTCCTGCATCCCTCGCTTCCGCTGAAATCCATTGAACATTCCAGTTGTTTTGATCCCTCTTTTCCTGGATCTTCCCTAATAATGTAGGACATTCTTCCATGTCATGATCCGATGCACGACAATACATACAAGTTGCTGGTGGAAGTGGACATTCTCTTGCATAGTGTCCTGGTAGTTGACAGTTGTGACATACCACTGGTCCTCTACCTCTTCCAAAGCCTCCTCTTGATTTTCCTCCGCCTCTGTAACTAGCTCAATCTCCTCGCGATGTGTTATACTAAGGCACCTGATTGTACTGTTTGGTATTGTACTGAGGTTGCGTTGTGTTGTACTGTGGTTGTGCGGTATTATATGGTTTTTGTGCAATATTATACTGTTGTTGTGCAATGTTGTATGGGGTTGGTACTTGGTTAAACTGAGGTGCGGATTGCCCAGTCATCATTTCGGCTTGTACCCTATATGCATTTGATGTCCTTTCTCTCATCAAGTCCATAGTTCTGCAATCTTTGTCATCATGGCCCACTGACTTGCAAAAGTTTCAATATGAACTCTTTGGTACTATTTGATATTTCTGCATCATTGGGTAGTGATATGGATCATGGCCTGGTTTCTTATAGATTTCACACCGTAGTCCTCCTATTGGTAATGTATCAGACATTCCTACTTCCATATATTGTGCAAATGTTGGACATTAGTTCTTGTGGTGTCCTTCCATCCTGCATGTCGTACACCAAAAGGCTTCTTGTTTGTCCTTAATTTTTCTCTGGTTTAGGTGGAACGTTAAGTTCTTCAAATACTCCTTCATCTCTTCGATGGCTTGATCCGTCTGTTGATATTGGTTTTCTTCCAGTTGCAGGGCTTCTTGCAGAGCCTCTTCCCGTGTCTGAAACTTCTCTTGTCACAATGGATATTTTAAGTGTGGTAGTAGTGAATTGATGAACAAGCGCCTTTGTTGCATATCGGTCATGAGATATTTCAACTTTCCTTTCAGTCACTTGAATCTCTGGTTAATCTCCCATATGGATTCTCCTAGTTTCTATCTAATTTCTATCATCTCGTTCATGTACTGGTCCTTTGAGCTTGGCTTCTAAAACTCATTTATCAACAATTTCTTGATGTCCGCAATCATTCTGGTTGTCTTTGGTGGATGTTTTGTAGCTAAAATCATACCAATCCACTACACGATCCCTTAGTGTAATCTCCAGCTGTACAAGTTCAGTATCTCCGTCTATGATCTGTTTTTCTTCCCAAATCTTCTCACAGATAAACAAGTGTTTTTTTGGGTCCTCCGACGCTTCTCCTTTGAATTCTGGTAACCTAATGGTGGGATCATGTCCGACCATCCTGAATGTTGAACTACTACCTCCGTGCGGTGTAGATACTTGACTAGTGCTTCCTGAATTGTATCCTCCAGTTTTTGTTCCTTGTGTAGATGTACTTCTTGTTGTCTTTCTTCTCCTAAAATTTGGTTGTCTAAATGGTGGTGTTATTTTTGGTGTGTTAGTCATACATGGGTTTATGGGTTCCGCACTGACATTAACATGGATAGGATTGCTTCCTTCTCTTTCTGCTCTTGTAGCTCTAGGATTCCTCTCATATGTTGCATGTAGGATTTCCTCAATCTTCTCCACAGCTTGGAGATCCTCTACCTCCTCTTCATCACTTTCCAAGCCTTCCCTCGTGACTACGACCCTCTTCTTGTTTTTCACCTAGTATTGGTAGGGTACGCTACTGCACGTCTTTGCAGCTGTTTCCATGATCCTCTTGATCTGGTCATCGTCCATCATGATTGGTTCCAAGGCTTCCTCCTTATTTCCTTTATCCATTTCTCCTTCCATTTCTTCTCTTTCTGTTAGTGCTTCCCCCCTTCCCCCATGCATGCAGGGAAGTTTAGTTGCCTGATACCATTTTCATTACACCTTTGTTATATAGAAGTATATTAATAGAAGTATACAATGATCGAATATACCTTCCTTGAGGCCCACGTAGAAAGTCTTGGTCTATTGCACTGTACAACTTCCCTGTGTCTACTGCAAATTCTGTTATAAATCCTGCTACAATACTGTCGAGCCAAAAATCTATTGTGTGGGTGAATTTGTTATTCACCTGCTGTAACTACTCAATATGAACTGGGCTCCACTCGAACTGTCGGATCTGGTTTTTTGCATGGTTATCCTTCAACCTCAATATCCATTCCTACAATAAGTGTGGAAATAATAGAAAGATACTTTGTGCAGATCAGTAAACATGTACATATCAAGGTATTTGGATGATGTTACTCTAGGGTTTCTATTATCTTTCTACGCAAACTCTATCTCTTTTGTCTTCAGCCAGCTTTCGATCTCTACTTTTGTGGGATTCCACAATCTCAACATCCCCTTATAGCGGCGCATTCTCACCTTCTTGTTGTCTGATTTAGTATTCTCTTAACCCGCCTTTCACAGATCTTACACATTTTCAACAGATCCCATCTACTCAATCCTATATTGTTCCAACCAACAACAAAACCATTTTTTGGTTTGATATCTGAGTTTATATATTTAACATGATTGACCCAGGTTTAAAGTCTACTGGGGTTCCAACAAAGCCTCTAAAACTATCGTCCCTCCTAGTAAACCAGAAGGCAACGTAGCACACATAGTGCACTGCGCAGTCTCACCCGAGATAGTCTTAATGGGTGACTGCAATACTCAAGTGTTTGCAGTCTAGAATTGAGTGGAGATGTAAGAAGTGTGCACTGAGAGTTCTATTTACTTATTAAAGAAACATACTTTCATTCACGATCATGCATGTAATACAATCAACTCATTCATTCATCATCCTAATATCTACTCATAAAAAGTAAAAGAGACACAAACATTCAATCACATAACACATGTTTTACCATGTTTCACCCCCTCCTGGGCTACGTCCACAAATGTCTGTCTCTTAATCTCTTCTATTATGGCAGTTCCAAAACTATAGCATCATGTGCTTACAACTCATCCTCAGTCGGGTCGAGATATATTATGAGGCAGACTAGATCGCACCAGGCCCCTTAGCCTACTATCTAACCCTCAATATCTACCCTCCTTACGCCTCTCCATCTCAACAACTTACAAAATTAGGTCATATAGAAAAATATTACAACTAGCTATCAAAATAGGACTCATCCTCAAGACCCTCTATAGCTTCCTCTAACCTCTTCTATGAGACCTAGGTATCTATATTTATACGTTTCTAGCTCATCAGCCATTAGAATGTATTACAAAAACACTAACCCTAACTTCGTTAGGTCTTCCATGCATGTGTGCGTGTTGCTCTTCCTTCCAGTGGTCACTTGCCTCGTGCATGCCTTCCTTCCCAAAACTAACCTTTCTTTATGCTTTGGCCTTCTTCCAACATAATGGAATGTAATGTCATTTTCATTTGTTAATTACAGACGGATGATTTTAGGGGCTAAATTTCTCTCATGGGCTAATTTTCCATGGTTTTCCAAAAACGAGATTCACTATTTTAAAAATGATTCGCCCAAATTCTATAGGATAAAATTATTTTACCTTAAAAATCGCCAAAATTTTATAAAAACTATATAAAATCATTAGAAATTTGAATATATTTACAAAGATATCGCCAAACATTTATAGTTGGCATATGAAGGATTAGTAAGATTCGCCAAGGTTTCTACATTTTAAAATAAATTTCCATCCTTAAAATCATCCCTGCAGACATCATGTAATGGTATTATGTACATTCCTACAACATAGTGTTAATGCATCGGATCCCATTAGAGCTCTGCAGTTAAGTGCACTCGGGCTAAAGTAGTACTGGGATGGGTGACTTCTCGGGAAGTCCTAGTATTTTACATGCCTATGGAATTTTATAAACTTAGTCCAATTTATCCCACATGCATCATGGGAATTGTTCTCCTCTCACTCTCTCATATATAATTGAGGTGAAGGAGGACCTTTAAGCATGCAATGGAGTGTGATGTAAATCTTCTTGTGAATCAAGCATAGCCAATATCTCTTTCTTTTTAGAGATAAGCTACCCCATTTTTCCAGTTTGTGTTCTACATGTTTTTCTATCTTATTCAGTAATAGAAGTTGGGTTTCACTGTATTTTTTTGTTCTCTTCTATATTTTTGTGTACTTCATTGTTATATCTTGGTTATATTTCTTCCTTCATGTCATTCTCAAAATAATCCATATCAGTGGTATTAGAGCAGGTTGCTCCTTGTCATTTCTCAAAGAAGGTCCCCGACGAGGTCAGGGTATAGAGAGTTGGGTCTCGAGCTAGTTTCGCTTGAGGACAACTGCTCTTGCCAACCTAAGCAACCTCCCATGGTAGAATAAAAGAGAGATGACAAAGTAGGAGATTCTTTCAAGACATTGCTTGAGGAAGCCCTCGTGAGACAAATGAACGAGATGATGGACAACTTTTCTTAGATCCTTCAAAGATTATCAATGGCGACGTCTGAAGTATCTTTGACAAGAATCCATTTCGAAAGTGCGACACCCTTCAAGGTATAAGTAAATTTTGATATCCCCTTATTTGAAGGCCATATAGATGCAGATGCTCTAGAAAAATGGTTGAATCTACTAGAAGGTTATTACTCTATCCAAAAAAAATTCAACAGTGAAAAGATCACCTTCGCTCCTTAAATCTCTTCCCCATGTCAGAGCTTGGTGGGAAGGTTACTGGGAGAGGTACACCATAGACGAATATACACTATTTGGGAGAGAACCCACTTGGGCAGCCTTTGTAGATGCCCTTGTTGTGTTGGTTTTGTCACATGGGTGAGCAAAAACACAACACTTGCATGCTTAGTTAAGTAAGCTAAACAAGGAAAAAGTTTCTGAGTTTATTATATGACAAAATACACATGAAACAAAGAAAACAAAACTAAAAACAACTAATAAATAAATGTTAGAGAAACTTGCAAGAAATAGAACCATGAAAAGCAAAAAATGACCAATATATAGCTACCAATGGATCAATATATTAATAGGCTAAACATCGTAGAGAAAGGCAGGGACTTATGAGTCCCCTCTTCCTCCTTGGGAGGGATATTGAGTTCCCTAATAGAGAGATATTCTCTTCATGCAATGGAAAGTGACAATGGTGAAGAAATACAATGCTTATTCCCTCAAGTGGTGAGTGGAATGGCCCTTGCTATAGTGCTTGAATGATTCAAAGAGAAAAGAGGATTCTCAAAGAAGAATAATTGCAGCATAACAATACCTTGAAGTTCTTATTTTTCTAGCACACCCATGGCACATATTTATAGTGTCCATTCATAGCAAGATATGATTGGTTCATAGTGTGAACAAGGGGCATTTTAGGGCACTTCCTATCCCTTGACCAGCCTCCAAGCTAGATTTCACTCAGATATGAGTGTCAAATTGTGTTGGGGGTCGTACTAGAAGTGGTTGAGAGGCCGACAAGATTCATAAATGTGTCATTCATGGAAGTGTGTGGATTTTCTCGTAGACATTCACACATTTTACGCATAGTATGCGTTGAGGGTTGTGTTAGCCTACGCATTCTGTGCATTTTGCGCGTGCTTCCTTTGGTGAATTTGCGCACTTTGATTTTTGAACCAAGCATATAGTTTTTTTCCTTTTGATGGATTTTGGTTTTGTAGGTGGAATAATTGTTGTTAGCATTGATGTCTTTCTTCAACCATTGTGTGCAATGCTGCAAAGGATTTTTCAGTGATAACAGATGTCCCCTAATGTGTGAGGTTAGGAGCATACGTATAGACGAAATACATCAATATTTATTTTAATGAGAGTGCCATTGTAAGGAAGAGTGAAGAGGGGAACTGCAACATTGATCCTCCAGAGGGAGAGGGAAAACTGTGGGACCCAAACCTTTCTCTAGGGAGAAAAAATAAAATATGTGTACAAACGAGGCGGGCATGCCTCATACTCGTGTTATGAAACAAAAATGTGGGACTGTAACTGATAATGGATGTAGATAATTGCAACGCCCTCGGGGGTGGTTGATAACAATAGATGATAGTTCTGAATGGTGAACGAGCTCTGAAGTGAGTCAAGGACGAATAAAAAAAATTTCGATGACTCATAGGCATTGATGGCTTATTAACTTCAGATTTCTTCGGCTGGTATGAAACAACTGCAATGGTCGCATAGTAAGACCCACCTTAACATGAGACTTTATTGAAGTCGAATGTTATGGGAGTCAACAGAATCAGAAAGAAATGATGATTCTTTCTGTGCCATCCGAGATTCCTCATTGAAAAGGTAATGAGAGTCAAGATACTGTCACCCTTATGGAAACTATTTTGATGTTGACATGAAGGGAGATGCGATGCCAAGAAGCTAAGGGCTTCTTGAAATCCACTGAGTAATAGATGATATTAGGTACTGACGAGTAACATGAACGAATTCAAGATGTTATGGAACTTGATACTTCCCTTGGTTTGGGTGTTGAGGGATGATTGGAAGCAACTGTAAAACTGGATCTAGCGTCAGGGGGACGACTAGATATGGTGTTAAACTGTGCTAGAGGCTAAAAAAGTGGGAAAACTCAGAGATCGTGGGTACAGGGACTTGGGATACTTGAGGTTTGTTAACGATGTCGATATTAAAAAAGTGTGGATGCCCCAACCAAGGGCGACATGGGTTGCTTTTCCAGGTAAAAGAAGTCCATAGAGGATGACGACTAAAAAATTTATGTATTGCTGGAAACAAAGGCTTTATACAATTACCAAAGAAATAAAGAATAAGTTGGGTTGAGTATACAGATACAAAAATGGGTGCCCCAGTGAAATATGGCTTCTCCTATTTAGGGAACAAATTTTTGAAAGAGAACTGGTGGAGAGTGGAGCCCCATGGGTGGGTTTATGTATTAGGTAAGTGGATGGAGGACAATATGCAAATGGGAAAACTGATGGTGGATGAGATGGAGGGATAATGAAAATGCGGAGATGCAATCAATAGAACCAAGATGATATGACCTGGGGGTCCATTAGGAAGGTTAGCAATATGATGAGAAGAAGTATGGGGTTCATTCTCAAAAATGATAAATATTATTGGGACTCCCAAACCTAGGGGGGTGAAAATCAACATGAGTGTCAAGTTTCCAAGGGGAATTATGAATGGGACAACTCATGTGGGGGATAGTGTTATCATATGACAGTACCAAAATAAGGCAGATGTAAAGATACTATAATATCCCTTGGCCAAACCCAATTGTAAAGGTAATGTAAGTATACTTAAGCTGGTGAGTTGTTTTGACATCATTTTTGTAATGCACCTTTCATGGCATAGTGCGCGCATGTACTACACAGTAAAATGATGTAGTGTGCACATACCTGGATACTGCATGTAGTAACTAAAGTGCATGTAGTATGGAGGTCAGCAAACTTCGTGTATATGATATGTGTTATAGGCTGGTGAGCCAGTTATTATAAGTTGGGATGCTTATGTTTTGGAATTAGGCCAGTACGCCTAGATGTTAAAGGCCAGTGCGCCTATTTTGTATATATCTCATGATTAATAAAAATACATCGTTGCGTGCAGACCGACCATGATAAAATATATGGGGGACTAAACTTCACCAGTTAGGGAAAGGGAGGGCCAAAATTTAAGGAAAGGGATAAGCTAGAGAGCTTAAGCCAAAAAGGAATATTATATTAATATTTCTTAAAACATAAATTATGGATAATTATTTTATCCTAAGTTCTAAAGTTCGGGACAAGTGGACCAAAGTAGATTCCAATATGAAAAGTGTCAAGTTGGGGACATGCATACAGATCGTGGGGACTTACGATCATCCTTACGATCACCTTCACCATCATTCTTACGATCATATCTCCCATGATTCCTTCCATGATTCAGTCATCCAATCAATGATTCCATGACCATTTTCACTCATGTAGTCAGTTATCCTTTGGACATTCATTTCACAGTATCTGAGCCTATTTCCATAACCATTTCTTATTGGTTTACCTGGTTATCTTAGGAGTGGGATTGAAGAAGTGGGTTCTCAAGCTCGTGGGAAATTGAAGAGGTGAGTTGTAAGGCCCGTGAGAAATTCTATGAGCGAGATAATTGATGGGAATTGATTTCTTGAAGGTTCTAAACTGCAGCTATAGTGCTCTGAGACTTCCTGTCCGGCCTGTTGCTGAAGCCCTAGAAAGGAAGTGGGGCAGCCGAGGGACTGTTGAGCAGAGAAGGGGCACACTTCCTTGGTTGGGACAAGCATGTGGGGAATGAGAGGTTGTAGGCTGTTAGTTGAGTGAGCACCTAAGATGGAATCTTCCTGTTGTCTGTGAGCCTTTAGCCTGGTTAGCAATCCCTTTACCCGGGTGGAGTTTAGTCCCAGCTCGGGGGTGACTCACTATTGAGAGTGATGAACAGTGTAGTCTAAGGTTGGGAGTTTCGTGGACAGTCTATATGCAGTTGGTGAGAATCTTTCCAAGATAAGTACCAATCGAGTGATAAATTTACATGTTGCATTGTTATTTAGGTGCTTATGTTACAGTTTATCATATGTGTGATTATAATTGTCTGTATGTTTATGGGTATTTCTCGGTATATGTTGCATGTTTGTGTTTACTGTTATTTCAGTAGGAAATCGTATATTTATAGAACGTAATTGGTTGTTTATGTTATATGTAAAGATTCAACAAGAGTGTTGTATGTATGTGTTATAATTGCATGCAGTTTGAAGAGAAAATTTATGTGGCATAGCTCAGTTGAATACTGGGTATGTTACAGTATGTTCTGCAGTGAGAGAATGAAAGTGTTCCCTCTTGTAGCCCGGCCCTTTGTTGGCTAGGAATGTTATAAAGACAGTTTCAGAGCTAAGTAAAGTGTCTGAGGAGTGGCATGCCCGACCGGTGTGAGGCCGGGGATGTTACAGTATGGTATCAGAGCTTAGTTCCAACACTGAGCTTGGATGGGCTGAAAAGGTTCATTTGAAGTGAATATTCACAAAAGATTAATTTCAAAGTGGCCAAATTAACAAGTCACAGAGCGTCCAGGGAGAATTTTGGCACCGCACGGAAAATGTTAGCGTGCAGGTGTGCGCAGTAAATTGTGGCATCGAATGGAAGAGTATTGTCTACGGATGCGCGCACTAAATTTAGCATTTGCGCGATGAGCACACACATAGTAATGTGCACGTGGTGTGCGCAGCATTGCAAAACACAGAGGAGTTGGTTGGTGCGTGCATAGTATGAGTATAAATTGTCTTGCGACAGTGTATTCAATGGTGCGCGTAGATTATTGTACATAGTAAGGCATATTGAACTTCAACATGGTGCAATGCATAGGGAGAAATACATGTGGAATATCAGTGCGCGATACCAAAACTGTGCGTAGTGGATATTGGTGCACAACACAAAAGTAGTGCGCGTAAGTTATTGGCACGGTGGAGAAGAAATGCATAGTGGATATAGGTGCGTGAAAGCACGATTTACCTTGTGGTGTTGTCGTGCACGATAAATATGGGTGTACAGGTTGAATTTGTTTGTGTTCGAAGTCATTTGGAAGGCGATGAGTCTAAGTTTAATAGAAAAATTGCATGGTATTAGAGGAAAAAGAAACACACAACCGCATCAGAGAATTATTTAAAATGAATTTAGAGTTGGTTTGAGAAGAAATAAATATAGCCTAAATTTCTAAGCCGAGAGCATTTCAGGGATGAATTCTGAGTTTTATATTCCTCCGATTCAGACAGATGGAAGTTAAATATAAGCTTACAAGAAAAACATACTATGAAAGAAAACAAGACTCATAACACCACCATTTAGAATCTTGTAATAAACAGTCCAAAGTCCGCTTCTACATTTATATAATCGTATTAATCCCAAAATTACAAAAAAGGAATGATAATAGTTATCATATTGTAAAGGGACCGTTTAAGAACATGCCTATCATCTTTGGAGCCCCTTACCTCTGCTACCAACTATCCAAAATTCGTTGAAATATACTTAATTTTAGTTGAGGACTCATTTCAGCTTAGCAATCTCCTCCTTTAAAGAATCTAACCAGACCGGTTGATTCTCTCCAACACTTTCGGCCATTTCAGCTGTGGTTTCCTTCTTTTGTCGCTTGCTCCTTTTCTTCTTAGCAGCTAGCCTGTTGATGACTAAATCCTTCATAGTGGGATTCAACATGACTTCCAACTGATATTCTATAGCCGGTTCTGTGTGGAATTTAGTCACTAGAATGTGAGCAAGTACCCTTTCCTCCTTATTCATAGCAAAGTATAGCATGTTGCCTGAATAACCAATCTCACTGGATTTAGTCTTGTCCATGTACCTTAGTTTTTGGATACCAAAATTATTTTACAGAGAGCAGAAAGTCGAGCAATTTGCAGATTACTTTGTTTATGGATAAGTTGATGCCTCCATACTTGAGGATTGGTAGTTATAGAATCCCAATTATGAAGCATAGACAGACTATGTACAAGTGCGTTGGGTTTCCATGCTTGGCTAATCCATTTCAAATGATTATCTTTTGAGTTCATTATATGGCAACGTTCAATTGACGTCATACAGTTGTGAAGTACCGAACGACTGAAACGGGGTGATCTGATTAGCCGTCACCTATTCCATGAGTGGTGGTTTTGACATATTGAAACATGTGATATCGCGTCTTGGCGAAAGTGGTTTCGGAAAACCACCTTTTACCCATATGTATCTCTGAAGGAGCTGCGTGTCTATGTTCTCAATACTTGGGTCTTATCTAGAATTGTCATGGTGATAACACCAGGAAATCAAGAGAGATAATTCTGATGTATATATTGAACCAAAATGGTTCAGATTTTTCATGAATTGTTGAATTGTTAGCCTAATAAGTTCGATGGTTGCACGTTTTGCAGAATTAACAACAACTAGATTAGATCAGATCAGTGCAGAGTCCATAGGAATGGAAGAGGTACAGGAGAATTACAGTCAGCAATATGAGAGCAGAGGGATGGATGTCCATTTGGGCATTGAAGGAACAAACTCTAATGGACATGGAGAAGGAAGGAATGAAATCATGAATTTGGCAGAGACCATTAAAAATTTGCAGAAGGATGTCCAAAGCCATAAGGTTGATAATGAAAGCCTTATGAGAGCCAAGGAGCAGCAGGATGACTTCAACATGAAGTTATCGGAGGGATTGAACAAAATATAAAAGAAATTGGTTAAGGAGAGTGGCTCAAGCAAATCTGGAAGTCACAAGCCTTCAGATGAGAAAAGAAAAGAAATAAGTGTTAGCAGACACCACCATCATTCCCTAAGGCATTCTAATAAGAGAACATGCAACATCTCAAGTCCATCCCCTGTTATAAGGCATAGTAGGTCTGGGGTGGATGAGCTAAGAGGAGAAATGAACAAAATCAAACCTCCTACATTTGATGGTGAGCACAATAAGGATGAAGATGCAAAAACATGGTTGTTGGGCATGAGAAAGTATTTTCAATTGCATAACTATTCTTCTCATGCAGAAGGTAGAATTGCTATCTGTCAACTCAAGGGCAAGGCCTCCATGTAGTGAGATCATCTTTTGCAGGTGCAACACATTAAAGAGAAAAGTGTTACTTGGAAGGAATTTAAAAAGTATTTTGAGAATAAATACTTGACTAAGAGATACTACGACAAGAAAATTAAAGAGTTCTTTGAACTCAAGCTTGGAAGTATGACCATAGATGAATATGAGAGAAGGTTTCTAGAACTGCTGAAATATGTCTTATTCATCAAGGATGAGATAGTCAAAATTCAAAGGTATTTGAGTGGATTGCCATCATTCATCAGTGACAAAATATAGTATGATGAACCCAAGCAAGAGACCATAAGGCGAACTAAATGCATATATGATCAGCAGAAAGAAAGGCTAGCTTTCCAAAAGGCTTGGGAAGACAAAAAGAAATTCAAGATGGATTAGAGGAAGAAGGGAGCTAAGCCACCATTCTTTAGAAATAATCCATGGGGATAGAAAACACCTAAAGAACCCAGAACGATTGACATAGGGAGTCAAGGGCCAAGACAACCACCTTTTCAATGTTGGGGTTGTAAAGGAGATCATAGGTTCAAAGATTGTCCTCACAGAAGTGAAAAAGGAAGGGTTGTTCAAAATGTACAAGTTGAAACAGTGGAGGAAATGGGCATATATTTGCCAAGGATCTATGCAGCCCTGGACAACAAGAAAGCAGAGTATCAGTCCCACATGATTGAAGTGGAAGGTATGATCAACAACCAAACCATTGCTATTTTAATTGATTCAGGATCTAGTCATGGTTATATAGCCCCAAAGATGGTGGAAAGTTTGCATTTGCCAAGAAGAAAGCATGGGAAATCCTGGTTAGTATAGTTGGATATAAGAGCCAAAATAAAATTTAATGAGATGGTTAAGTCATGCCTCATGGACATGAATGGATTGAACATCAAGGCAGATTTGAACATCTTGCCTTTAGGTTTCTATGACTGTCTAATTGGGATGGATTGGTTGGACCAACATCATGTTCTCTTGGATTATCATAACAAAGAATTTACTTGCTTGGATGAGGAAGGGAAACTAAGGAAAGTGCAGGGAATTCCCAGAGTAGTAACCATTAGAGAAATTTCAGCATTGCAATTGAAGAAATGTTATAGAAAAGGATGTCAAATATTTGCAACTCATATAGAAGAGACACCTAAAGATAAGGTGCCAAATTTGGAAGATTATGCAGTCCTGGAAGAATTTGAAGATGTGTTCAAGGAAGTACCAGGACTACCCCCAAAAAGAGGCATTGATTTCTCTATAAAACTAATGCCTGGAGCAGCTCCAGAGTCAAAGACTCCTTACAGAATGAGTACACCAGAATTGAAGGAGTTGCAAATGCAGCTTGAAGAACTTCTGAAGAAGGGGTATAGAAGCCCAAGTGTGTCACCTTGGGGTGCCCTAGTCTTGTTTGTGAAAAAGAAAGATGGAACATTAATATTGTGGATTGACTTTAGACAGTTGAATAAAGTGATTGTTAATAACAAGTATCCTCTGCCAAGGATTGATGATCACTTTGATCAATTGAAGGATGTAAAGATATTTTCAAAGATAGATCTCAGATCAGGATACCATAAGGTAAGGATTAAAGAAGAATATATCAACAAGACCGCCTTCAAGACAAATTATGGTCATTATGAGTTCACAGTGGTGCCATTTGGGTTGTCAAATGCACCAGTTGTTTTCATGTGCTTAATTAATGGTGTTTTCCGAGAATATTTAGACAAGTTTGTCATTGTCTTTTTGTATGACATTATTATATATTCTAAGTCAGAGAAAGAGCATGAACATCATTTGAGGATGGTGTTGCAAGTATTAAGGGAGAATCAATTGTATGCCAAATTGAGCAAGTGCTCATTTTATCATAAACAAATTCATTATTTGGGGCATATCATTTCAAAGGATTTGATAGCAATGGATCATGAGAAGATAGAAGCCATTAGAGAATGGTCAGCGCCAAAGAATGTGACAGAGGTGAGATCATTCATGGGTCTTGCAGGCTACTATAGAAGATTTATTGAAGGATTCTCAAATATTTCACACCCAATCACTTCCTTGCAAAGAAAGGGGGTGAAGTTTCAGTGGACACTGGATTGCGAAAAGAGTTTCCAACACTTAAAACAATTATTGAAAAGTTCTCCAATATTAAAGATTGTAGACCCAAATGAAGACTTCATTGTATGCACAAATGCATGTAATGAAGGACTTGGTGGAGTCCTCAGTCAAAATGGGTTTGCCATATGTTATGAATCAAGGAAGTTGAAGGAACATGAAAGAAACTATGCCACTCATGATTTGGAGTTGGCAGCCATAGTGCATGCCTTGAGGAAATGGAGACACTACCTCATGGAGAAGAGGTTTGAGCTAAGAATAGACCACAATGGTCTGAAATATTTATTTGATCAGCCAAATCTAAATGCTAGGAAAAGCAGATGGCTAGAATTTCTAAGTGAATATGACTTTGATATAAATCATATCAAGGGGAAAGAGAATAAAGTGGTTGATGCACTCAGCTGGAGGGTGCATGAACTACATGCTACATTCATTAGCATGTATCAGACTGATATTAAAAGAAAAATTATGGAGGTTGCAAATGCAGATATGCAATACAGAAAATTGGGAGAAAATTTACAGCAGGGTAAGATACAACAAAAGGTGGATAATTATAATTTGGGAATAGATGGAATACTGTTGCACAAGAAAATAATTTTTGTTCCAAATGTTCAAGACTTGAAACGTATGATTTTGCATGAAATGCATAATGTCCCTTATGCAGAGCACCCTGGATATCAAAAAATCGTATGAGAGCCATTACTTTTGGCCAGGTATGAAGAGAGAGATCGTTGAATACATCGCTAGATGTATGGAATTCCAGAAAGTTAAAGCTGAGCATAGGCACCCAACAGGGTTGCTGCAACCTTTTCCCATTCCTCAATGGAAGTGGGAAGTAGTGACAATGGATTTTATTACAGGATTGCCCAGAACAGGAAAGCTGCATGATTCGATCATGGTAGTGGTGGACAAGCTTACAAAAGATGCCCATTTTATTCCACTGAAAACTACTCATAAGGCATAAGATATTGTTGATATTTTTCATGAAGGAAGTGGCACGATTGCACGAAATTCCTAAAACAATTGTGTTCGACAGAGACTCAAAATTCACCTCAAATTTCTGGAAAGGATTGTTCAAAGGATTCAGAATGAATCTGACCTTTATTACAGCTTATCATCTTGAGTTTGATGGACAGACAGAGAGGGTGAACAGATTGATAGAAGACATACTGAGAATGTATGTGATGGACAAACCATCGAAATGGGAAGACTACATGCATTTAGTATAATTCGCTTACAACAATGGGTATCAGCCATCATTGAAGATGAGCCCATTTGAAGCACTTTACGACAGAAAGTTAAATACTCCAGTGAGATGGGATAATCCAGCCGATAGAACAGTAGTTGGGCCAGAGTTGCTCAAAGAGATGGAGGACCAAATGATAAAAATTAAGAAGAATTTAAAAGCTGCCCAAGCTAGGAAGAAAAGTTATGCCGATAAGAACAAAACCCATAGAGATTTCAAAGTGGGTGATCATGTTTTCTTGAAGGTGAAAGCTAACAAGAGTTCCTTGAAGTTGGGAAGCTGCACCAAGTTGGCAGCCAAATTTTGTGGGCCATTTGAAATCCTAGAGAGGATTGGTCCAGTTGCTTATATGATTGCATTGCCTGCATCTATGTCTATTCATAATGTATTCCATGTATCATTTCTAAAGAAATATATACTTGATGCTAATCATGTTATTGATTGGAATGTGATTCAGGTGGAGCAAGAAGGTGCTTTTCAAGTGCATTTGGTGCGCATTATGGACCAAAAAATCAAGTAGCTCCAGAATCGAGCCATAGGGCTTGTAAAGGTCCAATGGAACTGGTACGGTCCTGAGGGCGCTACTTGGGAGCATGAGGATGTAATGCAGACAGAATACCCGCATATTTTTGAGGATTTTTGAAAATTTTGTTGTATATGGGTATATGATGCATTGAGGACAGTGCATAAATAAGGGGACGGGATTGTAATATCTCTCGAACAAACCCAATTGTAAAGGTAATGTAAGTGTACTTAAGCTGGTGAGTTGTTTTGACATCATTTTTGTAATGCACCTTTCACGTAGTAAAATGATGTAGCGTGCACATACCCGGATACCGCACGAAGTAACTAAAGTGTGCGTAGTATGGAGGTCAGAGAACCTCATGTATATGATATGTGTTATAGGCTGGTGAGCCCATTATTATAAGCTGGGATGCTTATGTTTTGGAATTAGGCCAGTGTGCCTATTTTGTATGTCTCATTATTAATATAAAATACATCATTGTGCACAGACTGACCAAGATAAAAGAGATGGGGGACTAAATTTCACCGATTAGGGAAAGGGAGGGCCAAAATTTAAGGAAAGGGATAAGCTAGAGAGCTTAAGCCAAAAAGGAATATTATATTAATATTTCTTAAAACATAAAGTATGGATAATTATTTTATCCTAAGTTCTAAAGTTGGGGACAAGTGGACCAAAGTAGCTTCCAACATGACAAGTGTCAAGTTGGGGACATGCATACAGATCGTGGGGACTTACGATCATCCTTACGATCACCTTCACCATCATTCTTACAATCATCTCGCCCATGATTCCTTCCATCATTCAGTCATCCAGTCAATGATTCCATGACCATTTTCACTCATGCAGTAAGTTATCCTTCGGACATTCATTTCACAGTATCTGAGCCTATTTCCATAACCATTTCCTATTGGTGTACCTGGTTATCTTGGGAGAGGGATTGAAGAAGCGGGCTGTCAGACCCATGGGAAATTGAAGAGGCGGGTTGTCAGGCCTGTGAGCAATTCTCTGAGTGAGAGAATTACTGGGAATTGATTTCCTGGAGGTACTAAACTACAACTATAGTGCTCTGAGACTTCCTGTCCGGCCTATTGCTGAAGCCCTGGAAGGGAAATGGGGAAGCCGAGGGACTATTGAGCAGAGAAGGGGCACACTTCCTTGGGTGGGACAGGCATGTGGGGAATGACAGGCTGTATGCTATTAGTTGAGTGAACACCTGAGATGGAGTCTTCCTGTTGTCTATGAGCCTTTATCCTGGTTAGGAATCCTTTTACCCGAGTGGAGTTTAGTCCCATCTCGGGGGTGACTCACTGTTGAGAGTGATGAACAGTGTAGTCTAAGCCTGGGAGGTTCGTGGATGGTCTGTACACAGTTGGTGACAATCGTTCTAAGATAAGTACCAATCATGTGATAAATTTACATGTTGCATTGTTATTTACGTGCTTATGTTACAGTTTGTCATATGTGTGATTATAACTGTCTGTATGTTTATGGGTATTTCCCGGTATATGTTGCATGTCTATGTTTACTATTATTTCAGTATGAAATTGTATATTTATAGAACATAATTGTTTGTTTACATTATATGTAAAGCTTCCGCAAGATTGTTGTATGTATATGTTATAATTGCATGCAGTTTGAAGAGAAAATTTATGTGGCATAGCTTAGTTGAATACTGGGTATGTTACAGTATGTTCCGCAGCGAGAGAACAAAAATGTTCCCTCGTGTAGCCTGGCCCTTTGTAGGCTGGGAATGTTACAAAGACAGTTTTAGAGCTAAGTAAAGCATCTGAGGAGTGGCATGCTCGGTCGGTGTGAGGTCGGGGATGTTACAGATACTGTAGAGCCAAATGTAGGGACCCTAAAGGTAAATGTCAGAGGGTGTGACTAGGATATGCAATTAGTAACATAGGGAGTAACTACATGCCAGTGTCGTACATATACCTGAACAGGATGTCATCTTGCTGAACGAGTACCTGCACAAATGAAAACTAGATACTTGACATGAACAATATCTGATGATAAAGAAAATATAACAACTATTTGATAAAACTGAAAGTGAGCATGTGTACCTGAACATGGAATGAGAAAAATGATCCTCCGGGGAAAAGTGCAGATGATAAACCGAGGAATGTGAATGTGTAGATGGTTGGATCATGATCTCTTGGCTAAGAACAGATCAGAAAACAAAGGCTCTGGGCTCCTATAACAGAGTGTGGAAGTTGGGAAAAAGGGTCTATATATGGATGGTGGGCCTACAATGCCACCTCATTTGTACCTGTCACTATTGTTGAGCTGACGATAGAGATGTGAGGATATTTTGAGATTACAGGAGCATGAGGCTACCAATCCGGGAGAAACGAGGGACAGGTTAGTGGACCTTTCAGCCTGCACATTATGAATTTGATAGATTGTAGGTAGGGGTTGTACGGAGGGATGTACAGGGGTTTTGAAGGGTAGCGGCCCACAAATGCGAGGGAAAATGGGGAATACCCACGCACGTGTGCATCGGTAAGACTCATTTTTCTACACATCATGTGCGGGTTTTTCCTTCACAGCCGCGCACTGAGGAGTACATGGTTGTGGTGAGGAAATGTGCATATAATGTGTGGTTGGGCTTCACACAACCACGCATGTGGGCACGTAGGTAGGAGAGACATGCACTCATGGGATACATGCATGTACGACCGACAACTGTGCACCCATGCATGGCTGTGGGAATGAAAGTTTTGCATTAATGTGCAGCTGTGGGAAGAAAAGTCACGCATTGATGCGTAACTGGTTGGGAAAAGTCACGCATAGTTTTTTGGATGTTTTGTGATTTTTCATGAATGATGTGGTTGATCATCTTTTCTTGGGTGGATGTAGGTGATAAACATATTTTATATCATGATGTCAGTCCATTGGTGGGAGTGAGACTGAGACCATTTACGAGAGGTTGCGAGGGTGCAGTCGGGCATATGTAGACACTTGCCAGCCTAAGGGTTGCTCAAGTTTTTTGAATTCCCCCTTATACAGTCGCAGAAGTACCTCCTCCAGTTTCTTATTAGGATGTGGAGCACTGATTTGCAATGCTTCATTGTGAGGGGGAAGCATCTCATGTTCTTTGTGATAGAGGATGCATATTTTTTTATGGGACTCCCATTCTATGGGATGGACCTAGTCATTGATCCCCATCTCCCAGGGGAGGATCGGGTGGAGACCATGGTGGCTCGACACTATACTAGTTTGAACCCTATGTCATGTTCAGTCATCCGTATTGATGCCATCGATGACTTGTTGAGTGAGTGCATCATGACCATGATGGTGAGGATATAAGGATACTTGGGTAATCAATGCATCATTGGTGGTTAGCTGAGGGTGGTGGAGCAAGTCCTGAATGGGGACCTATTTGCATGGGGTGTGTTGATGCACACCAAGATTATGTCATAGCAGAACCGATGTCGATGGGCTGACTCCGGTGACTTTGCATTCGGATCAATTTTGGTGGCATGGTTTTTGGAGAGGGTGCCTCTATTGTGCCCAAGGATTTTACTGGAGCCAGCGGGGCAATGAGGGCCATGATTGATGTGGTGGGCACACATGTCGGATCAAAATGGAGGAGGGGAGGGTGCCCATTATTTCATTACCAAGGTTTCACGAGTGTGGCGTCAGATGTCACATGTGATCTTGCGATATCCATACACGGGTATGGACTACCAACAGTATTGAGACATGGTGCTACCTCCTGGGGAGGACTGGGACCAAAGAGGTACATTTTATATTTGTTTATGTTTTGTGATTTTGATAGATAGTATTTATCAGACATGTATATGGATGCTGACATTATATCTGGTGTTGGTTTGCAAATGTTGGACCTTGGGGACAAGAGGGAGAGGTTATTAGGGAGTTGGCTCAATAGGAGCCTACAGAGCCGATGGCTGGACAGAGGCGTTGGTGAGATGACACTGGTGTTGGACCATCCAAAGAGCCACAGGGGGATGTTGCAGACACTTTAGAGGATCTGCGTAGATGGTTCAAGCGGGTCCTGTAGGGTGTGACTGAGGGAATATAGGCCCACATCCAAGATGAGGAGGTCCTGGACCGGTGTGTGGGGGTACCAGCAGAGTGGTGTAAATTGATCCACAGAGAAACGGTGGTGGAGGAAGCAATGAATGGTCGGCTACATCCTAAAGCTAGAGGGCCCCTAGCTGGTGGGGCACCTCTGAATGATAGAGGACCTAGGGTGGGAGATCTGGGGGCACCTTGAGTGCCATTTTTGTATGTATATGGGTTTATGGGCCCAATTTTGTATAGAGTATTGGATAGCCATTTTTGTACTCATAGGGGTGATGGGACTCATGAGCCTACGAGAAATTGTATATCTAGTTTTTGTAAAACATTTTATGACCTCGATGATATATATATGATGGATATATTTTGATCATTTGTGTCTTTATGGTTTGTGTTTTTATGATGTATGATGTCTATTGCTATGTGTTTTGACATATGTATGATGTTATGTATATGATGTTGAATGTGATAAATGTCAATCTAATACTAGGTTATCCATGTCATTTGCTACTTGATTGAGTTTTCTTGGAATATGTGTATGGAATCAAAGTTGCAAGATAGAAGTCTAACTTGCAGGTATGTGCGAAAGAGGCAAGGATCGTTAACATGATACACGTTGTTGAGTTGCAGGACGACAAGCTGGGAATCTAATAGAACACTAAGGGGATGAATGTGGTGGTGACTGACCTTGGCGAGGAGACCAATGACGACATCATATTTATCTTGGTTATTGGTGGTCGAGCCCAAACATATGCCACTGGAATGGAGTAGGATATGCGAGGGGCTATAGATGGCCCAAGCGGCCAAAATGAGATTCCGAGTCCAGCGGCTGGCACCGTCAGTGTAACTGATGTGGTAGGCTGATGGATGATGCATTTGTCAATAACATGGGTGATAGATCAGACATGAGGAGTGGTGGTGGTAAAGAAGAATAAAAACTATACAAATGTGTACAAAGAGAAACCTAAGGTAGGGGGGCTACGCTTAGGCATAAAAATTCTTTAAGTACAACCCATTGATGGGTTCTTTGAGAGGGTAGCCTTCTGGGGAGTCCAAGATGTAGGCGCCTTTAGTGAGGCAATGTTGGATGATGAAGGGGCCATGCCATAATGATTCGAATTTCCCATGGCCTAGAGTGTCATGGGCGATATCATAGGCTAACACAAGATCACCTTAATTGAATGAGCGAAGGTTTACATGGCGGTCGAAGGTGGCTTTGGACCATTTTTTGGCTGCCTCATTGTGTTGTAATGAAGATCAACAGTCTTCATCAAGTGATTCTAAGATCAGCAGGCACTGCTCCATTGGAGCAGTGTCAGGTAAGAGCTCTATGGAAGTGCGTAACATGGGGATTTCACACTCGATAGGGAGGGTGGCCTTGATCCCATGGACAAGGTGAAATGGTGTAAAATCGGTGGCAGTTTTGACTGCCGTGCAATAATCCCATAACACAAAAAACAACATATGATGCCAGTTGGTCTTATGTTTGTTGACTGTACGTTGTAGCATGGTTTTGAGGACTTTATTGACAACCTTGACCTGTCTGTTGGATTGAGGGTAGTATGGGGAGGAAAACTCATGGGTGAAGCCTAATTTTTAGGAGAGTTCCACAAATATCTCATTCTCAAAATGTTTCCCATGATAGGAAACTAACTGTTCTGGGACTCCAAACCAGGTAATGACATGGTTGAAGAAAAAATGTGTTGTTGTGTCAGCAGTGTTATTAAATGTGGGCATGGATTTGACCCATTTGGTAAAGTAATCCACTGCACGACAATGTTCTTGTGTCCATTACTGGATGGAGGATGGAAAGTCATGAAGTCTATTCCCCATTTACAGAAGGGGATGGTTATGATGACTGGGTGTAGAAGAGTGGGTGGAGCTCATCCTTTGTTTGCATAAAGCTGGAATTTGTCGTATCACTTAACAACGTGGATGTAGTCATGAAACAAAGTGGGCCAAAAGTAACCTGCTCAAATGATTTTTTGGGCGGTGGACATACATGAGAGGTGACCACTGCAAGTTCCACTATGGAAATCATTCAAGACTCTTTCAGCTATGTCGATGGTAAGACATCGTCGAAGGAAGGTATCAACCCCACGTTTATAGAGAATGTATCTGATAAGGAGGTATCAGGGGTCATGATGGAGAATGCATCTACGATCATCTCGAGAGAGATGAGACCCAAAATTTTATGTACGAAGGTAGACGAGGAGGTCTCCATACCAAGGTTCATTAGAGGGGATGAAGAAGAGATGTTCATCAAGGAAATCCTCATTGATGGGGGAAGCTTTGGACTTTGAGGGAAAAGCCATAATGAGTTTGGATAGGATGAGAGATTTATTTATTTTGGGAGTAGAGAACTCTAGATCATATTCCTAGAGGATAACAATCCATCGGGAAAAATTTACATTAATCTGTCATCGACTAAGAAAATACTGCATGGGGTTGGAATCTGCTACGACCTTGGTAGTTCGCAGTAAAATGTAATGTCACAATTTTTGGACTATGAGGACAACTTTTAATGCTAATTTCTCATCATGATTATACTTCAAGGGTGGCCCTAAAAGGTTTTTACTAATGTATTAAATCACATGTTCACGCCCATCATCCCCTAATTGGACGAGGACTCTTGCGACCAACACAACAGAGGATGATAAGTAGAGGATGTAATCATGATCATAGTCTAGGGGACTAATCAAAGGGGCATTGGATAGGGTGGATTTTAAAACGTAAAAATCTTCTGAGCATGTTCATCCCATCGAAATGGGATATCACGTCATAGTAGGTAGAGAAAACCACATGCACAAGTGGTGTAGTCTGGGACAAAGAAATGTAACAAGTTGGCTTTGCCTTGTAGGCTCTATAGTTAGCGTAAATTCCTAGGTGGTGGAATTTATGTGATAGCTTGGCCCTTGAGGGCATCCATAGTGATGTTGTGTTGGGAGACGATGAACCTGAGGAGGCATCCGAAAGTGACGCAAAAGACGCACTTGGGGGGGTTCAAGCAGATATTATATTGGTGACATCATTGGAAAAAGATGTGTAAGTCGTCTAAATGTTGGGTTCACTTTTTGGACTGAGTTGTGAGGTCATCCAAATAAGCAAGGATGATGCAAGCAAGATCATGAAAAACATAGGTCATGGCTTGTTGAAATGTAGCACTGATGTTTTTTAGTCCAAAAGGCATGATGCGATAAGTAAAGGTACCCCAAGGGGTTGTAAAAGAGGTTTTGTACTGATCTGCTAGGTGGATTTGAATTTGATTATAGCCGGAGAACCCATCCATAAAGGACAGTTCTTCATGGTCAACACAATCACTGATGATTTGGTCGATGAAAGAGGTTGGGAAGTTGTCTTTGGGACAAGCGTGGTTGAGGTCGCGAAACTCGGTGCAGACATGAATAGTTCCCTATTTTTTGTTGACAGGGATGGGGTTGGAGACCCATGAAGTGTATGCAATGGGGTAAATGAACCCAAGAATGCGTAACTTGTCAATTTTATCTTTGATAGCGACAACTTTGGATGGGTGGAGGGGGATTTGCTTTTGACAAAAGGGGGCAATATCCATCCAGTTGTCAATCTAATGTTCAACTATAAAAGGATCGAGGCCAGGAATATCCATATATGACCAGGAAAAAATGTCCCAGTATTCCTGAAAAAGAGCTTTATAAGTAATGATTTCTTCAGGGGAGCATGCGTTGCCAATGGTGATTTCTTCTATGATGCTAGGTTTGATGGAAATGTCAATTTTGAAAGTGGGGGAGATGTTGTCCATGTTTCCTCCTTCAAAATCATTGGAGGAAGGGATAGGGTTTTTCAACCAGTCAATCTACCCCAAAGGAATAAAATCCTTGGTTTCAATTGCACACAAGGAGGCTTGGGTAGGAGGGTGAAAGGCCTCTGGTGAAATAAAAAGTGCTTGATGATGGAGCACATTATATGGGAACTCAGGGGTAGTGAGTTATTCCAATATATCTTCATCGCAGTGGAAAATGCGAGAATACAGGGGATCCTGGGAAGTGGCAGGGGGAATTTTCAATGGGTAAGTGTTATTGTCCTCAAGTGGTGAGGACGTAGAAGGGATATCGTGTACCCAGTGTGATGGACTGCTGGACATAAACCAAATTTCATGATATTGTGGATGGTATCTCGTTCACTCGGGGACTGACGATGAAATATAACAAATGTCATTAATGTGAGCCTCCATAGGGAGTGACTGAGAGGGCTCTAGCCAAGATATGTGGCGTACTGCGGCTAATGTTTGGCAGAATTGAGTTAGAGCTGGGAAATGATGAGTGTAATGGCCATATTATGAGCATATGGCACAAGCGAAATTGGTTTTTAACCCTTTCTTGTGTGTGGTGGAGGAATTCGTAGTAGCAGTGGATGTACTTGGTGGAGTGGAAATCAATGGGGTTGTTTTGGGGAGCTGGATAAGATTGCGTAACTCGAGAAGAGTAGGACATATGTTAGTGGGGTGTCATTCTCTTTTGCATAGTGCGCAAGGAGGTTGATCTCGGGGAGGGAGTGGAGCTATGGGCTCATTCTTCCTTCGTCCTCCCCTAGTGGTGGTGGTGTTGCCGCTAGTTGGGGGTGGGGGTAGTGTGGCAGGAGCCTATACTGGGATTTGCATCAGTAATCCCTCTGTCTGAGGAGGGAGAGATGGTGTAGGAACCATAGTGGGTGGATGAAGATACCAAACAGAGATGGTGAGAACCATGTTTAAAAGAGTGAGAGTAGAAACTACCTAGAATGATTGGACTTCAGGTGGGGGGTAGAAAAAGGGAATTTGGGTAATGGTTTGGGGGATTGTGTCCCAAACAAGGATTTTCCATTGGAGGGGGGGGGGGAATCTAGGAAAAGTGGTGCAGTGGGCTTCTCATGGAAATCTTGAGGTAACATTTCTTAGACTGGTGGAATTTCGATGTGGGAAGGGGCCTCTGTGAGAGGAGTATTATCTCCAATATCTTTTCCATTAGAATACATTACACACACTTGTGCTGAAATAAAAGGATGTAGGAGAGGTGGTGCTCCATGATAGGCCCCCATCAAGGATGGGTCCTTGAATATTCTAGGACCATTGTCAATGACTGAAAAATCATCTGAGCTAGTGAAAACAAGAGGGAGGATGTTATCAATGGTGATGATTTTCCCATTGTGGGGGAGCATCATTGCATGAAACAAAGAAGAGGCTATGCCTTCATAGCATATATGTAGCTACGTCTGAACAAGATATTGTAATCAAGTGGGGCATCGATAAATTCAATGTCGATCAGAATGGTTTTTCCCCCAAGTTCTATAGGGACATTTTGGAAGAGCCCTTCAGGGGATGATGGGTGACCATCATAAGCTCTCAGGGTGATCACAGGTGGTACTAACTTAGGTGAGCTGAGTTTTTTCCATACTACTTTGGACATGATGCATGTGGATTCACCTTCATCGATGATGCATCGATGAGCTATGATTTTTTGGATCTTAACTGGTACCTGAATAGCTACCAGGGCAGGGAGGCGTGGTTCTCCACTATCTATATCAAAGGTGATGAGTCAAGTGTCAGTTGGGTTGACTGCCCCCAAGGAAGAAAGAAAGGATTTTTGCTGAGATGGATAGGTTTTGGGGACCTCTAATACATACATGGTTGTAGGAGACTATGCTAAGTCATCGACTAGACTATAATTATGGGTTGCCCTAGCATGAGGGTTATGCACATTCCATCATAAAGGCATGCAGGGTATACGAGGGTTTGGTTCAGTGTTAGGGAGGGGAATAATCAAAGCTTGTCCTGCTATAGCTGGATCTAGTTCTGAGGTGGTTGAGGTAAATTCAGGAGGTAGGCCATATTGACGGCTGTGTGTTTGCAGAATAATAACTTCTTCACTGGTAAGGAGGATATTGTGATCGGTTGGATTGCCAGGTTGACTGGGACCTGTGTTTTGATATTTCCCCATTTGTGGTGGAGAAGAGTTTACCTCATGTTGGGTATTCATAACACCTTGGTGTGGAATGAGGTTTTGCAAAATAGCCAGAGATGGTGGTTGCAAAAAAAATTATGGGGCCTACTAGGGGGCAGGTGGTGTCAGAGGATGTTATGTGTTCATGGATGCTTTCATCCGTTTGTAATCAGAAATTTGTGGGAAGTGATGAGTATAATGTCCATACTCACCACAGAGAGTGGAAGGGAAGTTAGTTTAGAGGTTATTGTTCTTCCCTTGTCATGGTTGATTGTTATTGTTTCCCCCTTGGGGGTTTTGGTTGCCTTGATTCTGGTTTCCCCTAGCAGGACGGTTTTGTTGGGGGTTATTTCCTCCTAGTCCCAAATTGTTATTGTTTTGATTTTTCCCTTTCTTCTTGGAATTATTTAGCTTATGGGTCGTATTTTCCGTATTCAAATGTTCAAAATCATGAAACGTTTGTATGGGAGAGGTCTGAATAAAGTTAACACCAACATGTGGTTGTCCTGGTGGAGGAGCAACCAGTTGGGGAGGACCAGGAAATGGAAAATATGGATTGTTTTACGAAGACAATCCATATGGTGTATAGGAAGTTGAGGTGTTTCCACCACTGTTAGTGTCATATGTGAGGGTTGGGGGTGGACCCGTACTTGATTGAGAGACCAGATGTATCTAAGGTACCCGTGGGGGTCCCCCCAACGACTAAGGAGGAAAAACAAGATATGAATGTTGGTGAGTAGGGGGAGGGCAATAAGACATCCCTCCATATGGTTGCAGATAATGATTTGCACCATAAGTGGGTGACGGGTGGCCGTAAGGGTTGCGATGTGTCATAGAATAGATAAACCCATCCACAATGTGGGACATCCCAAGTTTGTCATGGAAAAATGGTATGGGTTTGGTTGCGTCAGGAAATACTATGCACAAGTAACTTGATTGAGCATATATGAGGTCAAACTATTGGGCCTTTCTGATGGCTTCCTCTTCTGACTAAGGAAAAGTGGATGCTACATCTTTGGAAATGACAAAGATGAGCAATTTAAGAAACCAATCGAGGCATTGTTCTTTGGTGGTTTTTTCTTTACACAAACTATGTCGCCGATGCCATTCATGGATGTGGTCGACGATATGAGTAGCAGTGGTTTGTTTGAACTTAGAGAGAAGTTCTAAACTAGTATCATGACGAACTAGTAATTGGAAAAAGGACAAAAATTCCTTGGTCAATGATTCAAAGGTCACATGGGACCCTAATTTTTCGTCCACATACCATTTGGATGATGAACCAGTGAGAGTTCTTTGAA
The DNA here is from genome assembly GCA_009831015.1 of Picea engelmannii. Taxonomy (NCBI): domain Eukaryota; kingdom Viridiplantae; phylum Streptophyta; class Pinopsida; order Pinales; family Pinaceae; genus Picea; species Picea engelmannii. Next base: position 567,562 of record ML793266.1, on the reverse strand, counting down.
ATAACCTCAAGCGGATGGAATCATCCATGATTTTGTTTGAAGAGAACCATAAGTGGAAGGTCATAACATGGTTGGCGAGATCTTTCCCTGGTTTGCCTTCAAACTTTGGAATATATGAAGACAATTTTGTAGGCATATTGGGCTAAGTTGGGTCATGCAAAATCAGATCATTCATGAGTTTGTTTAAATCAAGAATGTTGAGGGATGCCAAGTATGGCATAGGGATATTTGGCAGAGGATTAGTTCCAGCCATTGTGTGTGTAGGTAATGGACCTGTCCCTTGAGAGGGATTCAGTGGTTTTGTACTTCCTCCTTGAGAAGAAGTTTGGCCCCCGCCTCCTTGTGAAGGAGAACTAATATATGGATGACCTTGGGTATTTTACCCAAGCAAAGTGGAACCAATTAAATATTATCCAAAAAAAATATCACTCACGGGGGTGTGATATGGTTGAGCCGATGAAATTGCAATACTAGGGACTCCTCCTAGAATAAGAGGGAGATTTTGCAAGCGTCTGGAACAATGGGGATTCTTTGGTTCCCCTATGGTTCCGACTATCAAAGTGAATGTGTGAAAATGGTGAAAAGAGATAAATAAATGAACAAGATCTTTTGACCTTCAAAAAATAGTATAACTCACAATTGCATTTAATCAAATGAACATCATACAAAGTAATCTCTATTTCCCCACCAAAACAATGCCACAAAGTAATCTCTCATACTGCAAAGTTTATCCTCTTCATAATCTGATCAAAATGTGAACAATAGGACACTCCAACCACTGAAACCTCAGCCCAAGACCTTTCTATCCAACAGAAGCAGATCGACAGGATTGTAGAAGAGTACCAAGATGTTCTTGTTGCACCTACGGGGGTGCTTCCACACTACCCAGTCAAGCAAGGTTATAAAATAACCCTTCATACTATTCATGTTTCATCTTCACCGGTAGATTCCTCCCACACTCAGGTAGACTATGCAGCTAGATTGGTTGAATGGATTCAACCCCTCCAGCAACAGGTTCATGACAACCTTCAACAAGCTAAGCAGAAAATCTTCTTCAACAAGGAAAGAAGTGCACCAAGCTTCAGATTTAGAAGAAGTATCCCTATCTCCCAAAGGAACTTGATGCAATGGGGACCATTTCTTCCTAAGGGGGGAGGAATGATCCAGATGGATCTTGGTGGCCATCCACCTTTTCCACTGAATCACCATTTTGAGCCTGTGGTTTTGATAAGCCATGACATTCACCCTTTTGATGGGGAATGGAATGTAATGTCATGTTTATTCGTTAATTACAGACATCATGTAATGGTCTTATGTACATGCCTACAACATAGTTTTAATGCATCGGATCCCATTAGAACTCCGCAGTTAGGTGTGCTCAGGCTAAAGTAGTACTGGGATGGGTGACCGCCTAGGAAGTCCTAGTATTTTACATGCCTGTGGCATTTTATAAACTTAGTCCAATTTATCCCAAATTCATCATGGGAATTTTTATCCTCTCACTCTCTCATATATAATTGAGGTGAAGTAGGCCCTTTAATCATGCAATGGAGTGTGATGTAAATCTTTTTGTGAATGAAGCGTATCTAAAATCTCTTTCTTTTTAGAGATAAGATTCCCCATTTTTCCAGTTTGTGTTCTACAATTTTTTTCTATCTTATTCAATAATAGAAGTTGGGTTTCACTTTATTTTTGTGTTCTCTTCTATATTTTTGTGTACTTCATTGTTATATCTCAATTATATTTTTTCCTTCATGTCATTCTCAAAATAATATGGATCATACAATGGATTGGGGGAGATAAGTCAGGCGTAATTACAGTAAAAAATATATACGAGGCCTTAGCAACAAAAATATGGAATCAGAAATGCACTGGATGGAGGAAGAACATTTGGAAATGGAATATTGCACAAAAAATCAATCTCTTTATTTGGCCAGCAGTGGTAAACAAAACACTCACCTAGGACAATCTACAAAATCGAGGATGGGAAGGACAGAACATTTGTTACCTTTTTCAAAAGGACTTTGAAACAGTAACACATCTATTAGTAAAATATGTATTAACCCAAAAGATTTGGAGAAGAATCATAAAAAAGTTAAAGCTAAAGACAAATTGGGAGGGGAACTCCTTGAGCAATTGCTTTGAATATTGGGCAAAGAAGGAGGCAAAGTATTGACATTTTCCTTGCCTAGTCAACTAGCATATCTTGTTAGAACGTAATAAGAAAATCTTTGAGCATGGGAGTCCATCTACCAAAATTGTTTGTTACAATATCCTTGGGGGACTAGAATGTGCCAATATGCAAAAAGAGCCAATACAAATATCTATAAAGCCTACAATACAAAATGGAAGGACTACTGGTTGGTTTGACAGAGCAACCCAAAACAATGGACAACAGAGTGGAGTAGGAGGTCTGATAAGGAACGATAAACACACAATATATAATTGGGCCTTTAGTTGTGGTGCAGGAACCAATACAAGAGAATAACTTCTTGGAGTATGGGCTACACTCATCTTGGCAACTAGGATTAACATTGTGGATTTGCAGGTTCAGGGAGACTCAAGAATTATAATTGATTGGCTAAAAAACAAAGGGAAACTACAAGTAAATTCCCTAAAATGTTGGAAAGAAAGAATCAAAGAGCTCGACAATGGCTTTACATTGATCTCCTACACACACATTTTCCGAGAATCAAATATGGAGGTTGGTCGTCTTTCCAAGAGATCACTACAGGAGTAGGAGGGGAAAATAAAATACCATAAGTGGATAGATGGTCAAGAGGGACCTGCACTATTTCTAAAACTTTATTAGGTCCATGAGAGAAGTAACTAGCACTCATGTTTTGTGTAGATTTTGAATTTTCCGTTAGTGGCAGAGTACTATTCAATGTTTTTTGTATAAAACACTCTTGTAACAACTCACGGTGTCAGATGGAAGCGTCTTAGAAGTTACAAATATGTAATGATTGCGCCCAGTATTGAATTTCTAATATGTTACCTTCTTAGAAATCTAGGGTCGATGGTATTACTTACATTGCAGGAAAGCAGTCTTGTAATATTTTGGTCTTTACCAAACATTATATAAATATAATGAGTAATTTTCTTGTGGAAAAAAAAGTTACTTGTTACGCACTACATCGTTCTTTCTAATTTCAAATTTTTTTAAATAGTATTCATAGACGACGAGAATATTTAATTATTTTATATAATTGTATCACCTTTTTCACAAAGACATTATCTAATATAAATAATTATACTCGAGATGGAAATGTTGATATTTAATGTAAATATCATTCACGTGGTATAATCAGTGCGGTTTTATTGTCGTGATGAAATTGTTAATAACATACTCTCGAATTGTTGGTTGATGGTCGTGATGAAATCGTTAATAATATAGTTTCAAATATGAACTAACTTAAAGGTTCCAAACACTACATTAAATATTTTTTATTTTGTTCAAGTCTAATGAATCAATAAATTAAGAGAAATATGGATTTGTTGGTGAGTAATTTGAGCGGTTCAAATCCACAGGGAGTAGGATATGTATATCTGTGAAGACTTAATCAATTTACTTGAATAGTTCTTTTGAGTTTTAATAATCCAAGACACGAGGTTGAACTTAAAACCTTACTTCCCTATCTTTATTAAAACCTTTCTATTTTTAATATTTTTCAAAACTTCAAATTGATACTACCATATATGACTTAAATAATGCCTTCAATTTTGAAATTTAAATTTAACTTGGCACACTTTATAAATATTTATATATTATACTTTTCCAAAATGCCACTCACATTTAAAATAATGAATGACTTTATTAATTCTTTCTTTACATAAACTTCATAGGATTAATTTTAACATCCTTTAATTGAATCTTGGAATATATTTTTGATAATAATATTTGACCTTCTTAATAATATATCTTAAGAATATAAATACTTTCACTATTTATTTACTTTAACAAGAAATTTCTTATAAACTAGTGGAAAAACTACTATGATACCACTTGGAGCCAACCTCTTGAAGATAAATAACAAGAATGGATCCATACGTTACTGAAGGTATACATAATTATTATTCATTATTAATTTACATTTCTTGAGATATAATGAGTGTGCATATAAATACACATAGGGGTGATAAGTCACGTCGTTGGAAAAGGCATGACTTATTATTATTACATATTAATGATACATTACATAATAATCATTCTATGACTATTATTACATATAATATAGCTCAGGTCTGTTGATGTTTGGACAACATCGGAAAGAAATTATTCCATATATATATATATATGACATGATATTTATAATAAAACACATAAATATATATAATAAATAAGTAGTTACTTATTATCCAAGGGATGCATCCTTTCATGGATGGTCACCATATGTTCTCTATATATGGAAATCTCATCATTGTAATAAATCATCAATCTATTATAATCATTTTGTCTTAGCTTTTTCTACTGTACTTGTGTCTCTGTGCATGGTTATTCTTCTTGTGAACTTGGTTATTACTGTTTCTATTGTTATGGTTTATGCTTCAATTCATGTAAATTTGTAAAGAAATTGAATAGCATTGAATAGAATTAAACTCCAACATGGTATTAGAGCAACATTCTTGAAAGAAGACTATTGCACATGCATTGACCTTCTACAACAACGCATTGTATCTTTCCTGCAATTCACTGTTTTGTTGCAATTGTAACTCAGGTTAAGGTTTTTTCACTCTTCCAACAACCATGGTGAACCATATTTTGGTGGAAGATAGACTTGATGGAAAATCCAACTTCAGTTCTTGTAAATATAGATTGCTCATCACTCTAGAAGAGAATGACTTAATGAAGTACGTTGAAGAAGTTGTACCAGAATCAACTAATGATGCAAAATAAAGGAATATCTTCATCTATTATGTGAGAGACCATTTTATCCCTCACCTATCCAACTTGAAGACAACTAAGCATATGTACAATGCCTTGAAGAAGTTGTTTGAGAGCAACAACACCATCATAGCACTTGTCTTGAGACACTAGCTTTAGAATCTCAAGATGACGAAGTCAGATACAATTTCTACCTTCTTCATGAAGATTCCAGATATCAGAGATCAATTGGGTGCTATTGGTGAAATAATATCTGATAGAGAACTTGTCATGATTATCCCTAATGGTATTCCAAGCCATTGGGAGCCATTCATTCAAAGTATCAGCGGGTGATCCAAATTTCCCAAGTTTAATCATTTATGGGAAGACTGTACTCAGAATGAGACCAGATTTGCAACTAGATGTAACAGCCTGTTTCCCCTAGTCTATAAAAATAACTATATTGGCCAAGAACTATGGCAAACTCAAAGATGTGAATGTTTGATTTGACGGACCTTTGTATAAAAGGTCAATGAATGTAAATTATGTTATGAATATGTGTTGCATGACTACTGAGAGAGGGATGTGATAAAATATACCATGATGGCTACTGAGAGGTGGTGGAAGGGACCTGGAATGGTTGTGTTAACTTCCACCGAGCCAGTACTGTACTGGGTTTTACTTGCTCAAAAACCAAAGCAACTCTCTGACCCTGGAATGAATTTCCCGTTAGATCGATAGGTGGGGAGGCTCCTCAAGAGTTAATGAGGGGATGGGGGTGAACCGCCCATCCGTAAAAAAATCTCTCAGACACGACCACGAACGGGAAAATTCATGCCACACGCAATCTTGCAGAAGGAGGCAAGAAAAGAAGTGTGTGGGGAGGGGGAAAACAGAGGGAGTTATGAACAGAGGAGAAGGAGAGTAACCTTCATCCTGGACTTCCATTGAACTGGAAGTAGGAGACTGAATCTCAAAGCATCGTGGTCTAGCTCAGGGGTGGCTAGTGGTAAATCCTTTTGGAGTCACTGAGCCTATGGTTGGGTGGAAATGAGCACCCCTCTCAGTAGTTACATCACGCCTGTTGAATCTGATAAGTGTTTTATGCCTTGTATTTTGAATTGGGTTATCATGAATACATGCTCCTGTTTATACGGTCATAATGACTTCTGAGTGGAATGACTGCCTAGTGTTTTAGACTGTAAATAATGGATGCAGGTGTATATTTACATATCATAGTTGATTTTTGTACAAATGATTAAGTTTGGGGCATGAGTTCGCTCCATCGAGAGTTGTCTTGTCTGCTTGATATTCCGTAGTGTCTTGAGCTAGAAGTCACGAACTGTGAGTTCGACGACCTTAGATGTAGTTTCTTGCATGTACAATGACCCCCCTATCATTCTGAGTCCCTTCGAGGGCAGAGCAGATTAACTTCAGGAGAGGCAGTGCATACCTGCACAGGCTCTCTCCGAGGCAAGTAATGATCAGGAACCATTTAAGCTTTAGACTGGGAAAATGAATGTAAGGAGTGCACGGAAGAATTATTCCAAGCGTTAAGTCCAGGAGATAATCAGATTCAAGTAGCAAAAGGAAATGTCCTTCTGCTTGGAAGACGAATGGACGAGATCCGTTCGAGAGAACCCAAGGTCTATCACGATCATTGAATTTGAGGAAGGAGTGTGGGTGTTAATGCCTCGACGCTTATAATCCTCGCAAAATAGGAAGAGCAATAACTATCATTCGATTTTCCGCGGAGGAGAGATCTAGACCATCGAAAAATCCACGTCTAGACAGCGAGAAGTGAGCACATGAGGAAAATAGATTTGAGCTGTCAGATCTGAAGCATGCGGGCTAATAGTCGTTGGATTCGGAGGAAGGTCCATAAGACAAGTTTTGAAATCCTCAGAGTTGTCCATCAGAGGGGACGCGTGGAGAGAGCTCAACATTTCACTAACTCATAGAACAAGAAGGTCAAAGAAAATACTGTTGAACTCATGACGTGTGAAGTTGCGATTTGATCATATCCATCCATCAAGGAGGGCATGTGGAAAAATCTTAGTGCTTCGCCTAAATGCATGTTTCGTTAAAAGGTGGGCGGATTTGGGTGGCCAGATTCTATGTGCCCAGATCTACAGCCAGGGTTCCATTACGGAGCCCCCTTTCCATTCTACCTTTAAAGTGGGGGGGGTCCAGAATTGCGTGCACATGTTTCAACGACATAGATTGGGGAGCTCGGATCTATGGTCAAGGTTGGATTCTGGACCCCCTTTGCCTATCTACCTTTAATAAGGGGGGGAGGGTCCAGAATTGGCGAATTAAAGTGGGCCCCACCCATGTCCAGGACCATCAATCCAGGACTTACCAGAGCTTTACTGACCATCGATATTAACCTAGGAAGAGACAAGGGAGTGGACTTGACAACATCCCAAAAATCCTGAAGTATTCGGGACCACCCATCGGCATCGGACACATGGCAGTCGGGTAGCATTTCGCTGACTCGTGACTTGGAGTGGTCAAGGGTAGGGCTGCTTGAAATTACGATCCACGATATCGTGATGTGATCATGGTCATTGGAACCAAGCCACAGAAGGACCGTTGGATCAGAATCTCCACGTGGTATCGGACTGCAGAAAAAGGGGCTCCTGAAGGACACTTGTCACCTGGAAAAGAGTCATCCCTTTGAATGACTTATTATATCTTGGGATTTCACAAAAGAGGACCACGAAGGCTCAACATCCCAACTCGCGAATTCGCGAGTTGTGAGTAGTGCTAGGGCTTAGCCTAGCCTACAATTATGTGTAGAAGGCACTAGTGAGGAAGGAGCCAAACCCATGTCACATTTCGAGTATCGGCGCTAGGAGAAAAACAAGTCGAGAACCTTGACCCTCCAACTCCTAAGTTGCGAGAGGCGCATGCGCTAGAACCCGAAGGTATTCAGGGATCTTGTTCCTCGAAGAAAGGACAAAATCTTTAGTTACCTTAGTGGGTATGTGACAAATTGGTATCAGAGCATGGTTACAGCACTTGGCCTGCTTAGGCTCATGAACGAGTTGCGCAGAAACTCCATTTGAAGTATTCCGAGAAGGAGTAATCCTCTATCTTAACCCCTTAATCAAAAGTCGAAGTTAAGAATGAAAAATCCTATGGTGTGTATGCATTTGAAAAATATGAATTATGCATTGGTTATGAATAAATATAAATATTGACTAACAACAAGTGTTTTTTCCTACACACAAGCGGATGATCAACCGCGGGAAACTGTAGACGCATAGAATGGTGACGCACCAAGAGGTGGGGGATGGCTCCCACAATAGAGACAAAGATTCTGATGAAAGGAGGGCAGTAGGGACCCCTCCAGATCTAGCTGAGACTATGAGGATCCTCATGGTCAAACTACAGAGCTGCAAGGCCGACAACGAGAGAATGATAAAAGAGTAAGAGAAGCAAATGGAAATTAATGCAGTCTTACTGCAGAGTTTATCTGACATACAAAGACAATTGCAGCACGAACCTGACACCATTCATGCGGACCGATGATAGACAAAGAAAAGTAAGAGTCCCCCTAAGATACAGAAACATGTTTTTTTGAGTGGCCACACTGGAAAGAGCACCTCAAGAAAGGTCCACCCCAGAGATAAGGGACAAGCATCGAACGATTCCACTGGAAAAGAAACTAGTGACTCGAAGGGATCTTCTAGTAGCAGAACTAGTTATTATGCCCGAAGACAACGAAAGAAGCGAAAGCATTCCAAAAGTCATAATCTTGAAGAATTCAAGAAGGCCAAACCACCCTCTTTCGACGATGAAATAAAGAAGGGGGAGGAAGCAGAGGCCTGGCTGTTGGGACTAAAGAAGTATTTCAGAGTCCATGACTTCTCAGAAAACTTGAAGGCCCGAGTAGCCACGTTCAACTTGAATGGAAAGGCTTCCATTTGGTGGGAAGACCTTAAGAATGTAAAAGGGATTCACGAAGAGGACCTATCTTGGGAATGGTTCGAGAAATACTTAAGGAAGAAGTATTTGTCGGAAAAGTATTTCAACGAAAAGACTAAATAATTTTATGAACTCAACCTGGGGCAACTCACCATAGAGGAATATGTCAGCAGATTCCTCAAGTTGTTGAGGTACATACCCTATATAAAATCAGAAAAGGAAAAAGTACAACGATTCATCAATGGACTACCTAAGGACTATCAGAATAGGATTGAGTTTAACGAGCCAAAGACCCTAGAAGACACTATCCGAAAAGAAAGATATTGTTATGAACAACTTAGGCATCAGACAGAACCTCGCGAAGGCTGGAAGCAGAAGAATAGTTCGGGATTCTAGAAAAAAGGGGTTTAAATCCCCAAGATTTAAAAACTATAAAAAGGACTCGAGGATGAGCTTCCCAACCCAAAGTGTATGCCAACAGAATTTCCCCTCCCAGAGCGGAAATAAATCTTCTGGATCTACCCCAGGGAAGATTGATAACCCAGAGAGAGAATCCTTGAAATGTTGGGGTTGTGGAGAGGAACATATACTAAGGGGCTGCCCGCACCGACAACAGAACAGTTGGAGAATTTACAAAATTCAAGAAGCTACCACCGTCAATGACGTGGCCAAGAGCATGCTGCAAATTTATGCAGCCTTGGATAATCAACAGGCTGACCACCAAGCTTCAGTGGTGGAGATAAAAGGTATGATCGCCAACCATCTAGTGTCTATTCTAATTGACCCTGGTTCAAATTTGAGTTATATAGCTCCTAAGTCTGTTGATAAGTGTAAATTATAGCCACATAAACATGCCCAGCCATGGTTGGTACATTTAGCCACCAACACCAAAATAAATGTAGTGGAGGTCATACCATCTTGCCAATTCACCATGGGTGAATTCCCCACGTAAGCAACCCTTAACATAATACCCCTAGGATCGTATGACCTGTTGATTGGTATGGACTGGCTAGCCACATATAAAGCCAGACTGGACTATTACCATAAGACCTTAGAATGTGTGAGTGAAGTAGGGAGAAGGATAACCCTTCAAGGGATCCAAAAACCTGTCTCGATGAGACAAATATCAGCTCTTCAAGTGAGAAAGTATTATAGAAAGGGATGTCCACTATATGCGATACAGGTGTTGGAATCAGTTGACGATGATAAACCAAGCCTCGAAGACCACCCCACCTTAATAGAATATAGGGATGTATTTCCAAAAGAGGTACCGGGTCTACCTTCAAGAAGGGACATTGACTTCTCGATAGAACTTGCACCAGGAGCGGTGCCAGTGTCTAGGACACCTTACAGGATGAGCACACCCGAGCTAGTTGAGCTTAAATTACAAGTAAAGGAAATGATGGACAAAGGCTATATCTAGCCAGTGTGTCTCCATGGGGAGCACCAGTTCTGTTTGTGAAAAAGAAGGATGGTACCCTCCGATTGTGTGTAGATTATAGACAACTCAATAAGGTAACCATAAAGAACAAGTACCCCTTACCCAGGATTGATGACCTATTCGATTAATTGGGGGGTGCTTCCATCTTCTCAAAGATTGACTTGAAATATGGATACCATCAAGTCCGAATCAAGGGTGAAGACATCCACAAAACTGCCTTCAAGACGAGATATGGTCACTATGAGTTTGTGGTAGTACCATTTAGATTAACCAATGCCCCTGCCACTTTTATGTGCTTGATGAATAATGTGCTCAGCAAATTTCTAGAAAAATTTGTACTCGTTTTTATTGATGATATATTAATTTACTCCAAGAATAGAGAAGAACATGAGGAACATCTTAGACTTGTGCTTCAAGTGCTAAGAGAACATCAGCTCTATGCCAAATTTAGCAAGTGCAACTTTTTCCAGAAGCAAATACATTACTTGGGCCATGTCATATCTGAAGAAGGAGTAGCAGTGGACCCTAAAAAGATCAGGTCTATCATGGAATGGCCTACCCCAAAGGACGTTTCAGATATCAGATCCTTTATGGGCTTAGTAGGATACTATAGAAGATTTATAAAAGGATTCTCCAAGATTGGTTGTCCAATCACTGCCCTCCAGAAGAAGGGAGCTAAATTCACGTGGACACAGGAATGTGAAGAAAGATTTCAAACCCTAAAACATCTACTGACCCACGCACCTGTATTGAAGATCGTCGACCCCGAAGCTAACTTCCTCGTGTGCACAGATGCCTGGAAGGAAGGGATCGGAGGAGTCCTTATGCAAGGAGGAAGTGTAGTCTGCTATGAATCCCAAAAATTAAATGAGCACGAAGTCAACTATGTGACCCATGATCTAGAACTGGCTTCCATAGTGCACGCCTTAAAAATGTGGAGGCATTACCTCCTGGGGAGGAAATTTGTACTTATGACAGACCACTGTGGGTTGCGATATCTGTTTGACCAACCAAAGCTCAATGCCAGACAATCTAGGTGGATGGCCCTCCTTAGTGAGTTTGATTTTGAAATCAAACATATTAAAGGAAAGGAAAATAAGGTGGTTGATGCCCTTAGTAGAAGTATGAAAACAATTCATCTGGCAACAGTAAGCACCTGTGAGACGAATGTCAAAGAAAAAGTGAGGAATGCACAAGAAACAAACACATTCTTCAAGACTGTGACCTCGTACCTGGAACAAGAACCCACAGGGATAAAGTATGAAGACTATCATATGATAGATGGAGGTCTGCTAACCTACAGAAACAAATTGTATATTCCATATTGTGATGACTTGAAGAGGCTCATAATGGATGAACTACATAAAAGGCCATATACTGGTCATCGAGGATACCAAAAGATGATCACGACCACCAGGAAACAATTCTATTGGCCCGGATTGAAGAAAGACATAGCTAAATACCTATCCCAATGCATAGAATGTCAACAGGTTAAAACAGAACACTGACTCCCAGCGGGATTATTACAGCCTCTACCAATCCCAGAATGGAAATGGGAAACCATCTCCATGGATTTCATCACCAGATTACCAATCTCAACCAAACAGAGTGACACCATCATGGTAGTGGTGGATAAATTGATCAAGTCCACTCATTTTATCCCCGTCAAGTCGACTTGCAAGGCAATAGACATTGCCAACGTGTTCATGAAGGAGATATTTAGACTACATGGTATGCCTAAAGAGATCGTGTCTGACAGAGACACGAAATTTACTTCCAACTTTTAGAAATCCTTGATGAAAGGTCTGGAGACCAAATTACTGTTCAGTACCGCCTATCACCCTCAAACCATTGGGAAGATGGAAAGAGTGAACCAAATACTTGAAGACATGCTAAGGATGCATGTAATGCATCAACCCAGAAAGTGGGAAGATTACCTGCCACTGGTGGAATTCGCCTACAACAATGGCTACCAAGAATCCCTGAAGATGAGTCCTTTTGAAGTCCTCTATGGTAGGCCGTGCAAAACTCCAGTTAGTTGGAGTAATCCCATAAACAGAATTACTATTGGACTCGACACGTTGAAAGAAATGGAACAACAGGTGATTCAGATAAAACAAAGTCTAAAGGTCGCTTAGAACAGACAGAAAAGTTACGCCAACCGAAAGAGAACTCCAAGAGAATTCAAGATGGGAGACCACGTATATCTCAGAGTTAGGCCCAGGAAGAGTTCCCTGAGGATGGGAGCTTGTGCCAAGTTGGCACCTCGGTATTGTGGACCCTTTGAAGTTCTAGATAGAGTGGGGCCTTGTTGACGGGCGAAATTGACCGCTCATCAACTGGAGGGGTGGATCTAGTCCGGGGTTGTCTACTTAACCCAAGCCGTTTGGAATGATTCACCTCGACGGGTTTAGCGGCTCTGTTGGATGATCTAAGTCCTAGGAAAGTAAAAAAAAACTAAGCTAGAGAAACTAATCTAAGTGAAAAAAAAAAAAAAAACTACTGCAAACTTTATACAAATCTAATATATATATATACAGTTTGCTAACTAATATTATAAAACAATAATTCTACTTATTAAATGTTCAGCTATCAATACAATTAAATCTCAATTATATATGTACAGTATTTACAAGATACAAATTTTGATCGAAATCTGCACAAATCGTATGTAAATTGTCTTACGACAGCGAAGCTATAATTTTTTATTTTTATAATTTTTATGAGACAGAAATAAAATGACAACTATTTAAGCTAAGAAATAACATAAAAATCCTAACTATAAATCTGAACTATAGAGATGAAATGATAGCTATCTAACTGAGTAATGAAAACAACAATCTATATTATATATCTGTCTAAACTACAGTGAACCCTTATATTAATTTAACTATTAAAATAAAATAACAGACAAACTTGAAATTATCGCCTCCTACTTGTCTTGTGCATAAGCATCTGCGTTCATTGTTTGATGAGGTAAACCCGCATCAGATCCTCCAATACTTCGCGTAAACACGAAGCAACAATGCTTCATAATTGCTAACAACAGAACAGATAAAGGATATGGCAACAACAATTTTATAATTTACAAACAATCACATCAAGATAAATCCCTCTGCAAAGATTTGTACATAGCTGTTCATTTAACAAAGAAGATAAACCTGCTTTTCATTAAATTAAAATAGAGTTATTGATGTAAGTAAAATGAGATACATCAAATATGGACAGAATTTAAATCATATCACATCAACCTGTAACAAATCTTGATATCTAAAGTAGTCAATAATTTGATTACAAATTAAAATGCACAAAACTTGAACAAAAGTATGATAAATTGAAAGCTAAAGCTGTTACAAAACATCCACTTTCATTCGAGTCTGTATAATCATCAGTCCATAGTCTCTGTTCTCCCAACAGTGATGGGTTTATTACAAAATATAATAAGTATTTAAAGGCCATAGGGTGAAACAATCCCTGTGGGAATCATCAAAAGTTGTTTGCAAAAAATATGGGAACAATCTCCCAGATTCCTATTTTTGCCTAAGACTAACAACCTAAACCAAAACTATGTAACAAAAAGCATGTTCTAAACTGCCACAGTAGATCCAATTCCCATTGAAATTCGTGTGTACCTGTAGATGGGCAAGAGTAAACAATTTTAGATAGTGTTTTAATTGTAAAATCAACAAAAATCCAAATTTTATGACTAGCTACAGAATCTCACGATTCTGTAGCTGTTCATATTTACAAACTAAATCGTTTTAAATTAATCAAATGATAACATAAATGTATGCAATCTATCAAACAAACCCTTAATTACTAATTCAAAGAAAATAAAATCATTCACGCTAAAACAAACCAAATCTTTTATGCCAATTCAAAACAAATGAAATCGTATTGAATCAATTCGATTGAAACAAACTATATTTGATTTATCAAACAAATCTTTGATACTAATTCAGAGCAAACACGATCGGCTATGCTATTTCAAAACAAACCAAATCATTCAAAAATCAGTGTTGAATTAACATACCTTGGTTGTAGGGATACGATTCGGTCAGGATAATTTCGAGTTAACAATGGCAGTGGCTTCCTCAACATGTTTGAACAGGATAGAACCAGTGGTCTTTTGCCTCTTATCGTTGGCTTGCAGTCTATCATTTTTCTTAGACAACAAAGTCACCCGGTCCTCCAAGGACTTAATTTTGGATTGCAACAGAGGGACATCTGTATAGTATCTTTGGAGCCATGAGTTACATTCATCACACTGTGGTCGATCATGCCGTGGCATTACAGGTGAGGTATCTTTTAAATTACCAGGGGTTCCACTGTCAAGCTTGATCCCGGGGAAGTTAGGGTTATCCTTAAGGCACGATGGGAGGTTGGATACGTAGTCATAGGGTTCGATAGAACAGAGACCGTGAGAGTATGGGTATTCCTCAGTCAGAAATCTCTCAATCTCAGAATCCGAATCTTCACTCAAAACAATAGGCTTCTGGTCTGTGTTTTGTTTGGGCTTATTACGAGCACACCTCGATACCCAACGTGCAACCTTCTTTCCCTTGCTGTTGACATATGTATTACCCTTACCCTTTTATCTTGCAGGCCTCTTAACTGGCTTAGCATTGTCTTTCGAACATGGGCCAGGCGTGGTGTCGGGTAGGTCAGCGTTGGGGTAGGTCGAGGGTTCGACAGTGAGTAGGAGGGTAGGAGATGGCACGACAGGCCCGAAAAGGGTTTCGGTGACCACAGTCTTGTCCACTTGACCACATTCAGGAGTGGAAAAGCCATTTCTCAATAAGAAAACTTCCCAACAGTCACCACTCAAACTCAAATGATGAACAATAACGATTTTAATCAAACAGTGATGGAAGAGGCTGGATTCATCCTTCTCCCTCTTATAACGCTTAGCCATTTTATACAGACTGCGTAGGAGGTAGTGAGGCATATTCAAAGGGAAATATATGAAATTCATAAGCATCCGGAGATGGTAAAGAAACACTAAACCATATCTACCTTTGCAAGTTACGAATTGCTTAACAATGGCCAATAAATCATGCCATCGAGACTTAAGGGCTGTGACTGGCATACCTCTGTCACAACTGATAATTTTCCTTGAGGTAAACATGAGCAGCCATGGCACTTCATCCACCTTCAAATTCTTAAACCACCTCTGCCCCTTGGCTGGCAAACCTGTGGCTGAGCTAAGGAAATCTTCATTCAATTCGAGTTGGATGTCCCCAACCTTGGCCCTGCATCCATCGAATGTGAGGGAAAAATGTTGTGCGACTACGAGGTTGAAACCCTCGAATTTTTGAATGAAAACTAACCAGCCATTATTCTCCAAATCCTCATGAGCTTTATCAAATAACAGTAGTGTTTGGACGCCATTAGGTTCTATGCGCACTACAGGAGCCATAGAGAGAGCACACAGTCAATAGGGTAAATGGTGAGGGGGTTTGACAGGGTAAGCACAAGACTAACTTTCTGCAGGTTTTCCCAAAGCAAACAGAGGTAGCCCGAGGTGCAAGGCAGACGTTAATGCTTGTGCGTGCGAGGGTGGTGGAGTGGATTGAAACCATGCAAAACATTCATGTTGGCATGTACAACCGACGACGCATTGGTAATAGGTTCATTCAAATCATAATCAAAGCATTGTACACCAAATATCAAATGCATTATTCACATACTCATCGAAAGCCATAACATTCATAACCAAAAGATTTTTACCAAATGAAATATCAAATAATCACACGAAAACCATAGTGTTCATAACCAACAATTGGTCTGTATATTAAATCAACAATAGTGTTTGTATGATTCAAAGAAACCACTACATCGACCATTGCACCATGGATTTAATCACAATGTTAATGCGTTTTCATGAAACCATTGCACCAAGGAATTTGATCAAAGACAACAGAATATCATATCACCATTGTAACAAGGATTCAATCAAAGACACTAGAATATCATTGCATCACGAACTTATAATGAAACCACATTAACAAAAATCAAATGCAAAGTGAGTAAAGGCTTGGTGTTTTGATGAATGTATGATCAGTAGTGAGTTGGATGTAAAAGAATCATGATGACAAAAACAAAAAGATCTGTAATAATCCAAAGATGATTTTAACGCCATCAACATGACTTCCAACTCAAGGTTTTCACGCTTGCAGTCGTGAAAAATGAAAATGAAAGGCAGGTATGCGAAAGCGAATGATAATACCGTCGTTTCGTTTAAAGAATTGTGACGAGTATTGAGGGTTCAAAACCCTTGTGTAGGCAGCTTGTAAGAAAATGATAAAAATACAACATGGCTGCCAACAATGGCGACACACTGGTAGAAGCAGTTATCTCTGCCAAAAGAACAAATCCATATTAGAATAATTAGAATAATTCTAACTCAAAAATGACCAGAAAAATGTTTAAACATCATCATTAATCAAACAAATTCCAGTTGTGCTTAAAAGATGAAAACTGATATCAGTCTTAAGACAAGCGAGTCATGATATTAAAGATAAAATCTCCAATACTGTTGACAGAGTCACTACTGCCAGCAGGCGTCCATAGCCTCGACAGGGTTTCCATTTAACCCACTCTGATATCCGTATCCTGCCAGGAAGTTTTAGATCAGAATAAAGGACATTTTAAGGTCAAGAGATTTCATATTTGCAAATTTTCATATACCTGACATTGCTTCGCTGCCAGCATGCCTTTTCAGTACCCCGACGAAGTTGTCTTGGCATCATGCATGCATTTACCTGCTGCCAGCAGACCTGTTCAGTATCCTGGCGGGTTTACAAACACTTCCCACGTCTCTTTTAATGATTTATTTGGTTTTTAAAGATATATAATTGAGCGGGGTGACGCTGAAAATTATGATATTTTGGACATATTTTTACAGACCTTGAAAGAAGAATTTTTTTTTTTTTTAAACTGTCCTTCATTAAGATTCAGAAATGGTTTGTTTACAAAACCAACCTTCGAAAGAAGGGAGACATCTTCTGAGTTATTCCCTTAAGGAACAGGGACAGCGTAAGAAGATAATGGATGATCGTGACAAGCTTTGCTTACAGATTGAAATCAATAAACTTCTTTCAAACAACAGTCTTTCCTCAACATGGCTGTAAATTTCAAAAGTTCATTACAATTGATGTTTAGACAACTTTTCAGCAGTCATTTCAGAGAAAGAATTTTTTGTTTTCTTTGTCTGAACAGTTCATAATGCAGGTATGTGTATTTCCAAAAGCAAAAACTGATAAGCGTAAGGGAAAAATCAAAACCAAAACAACAAAAGAAAAGTAAACAAAATAAAAATATTTACACAGTATACACAGGGTTGTCATCAAGCGAAATACCTTTTCAGAGCTTGGCCATTCACCGGATAGGTGTCTAGCTATCCCTCTAGATTCTGTAATCGGAAAGAGCTGGGACCCAATTTCTCAGCAATTAAAAACGGTCCTAGCCATAAGTTATGAAGCTTCGTATGCTCTCCCTTTCCCTCATGTGGTTTGTCCCATTTTAGGACAAGGTCACCTACTTCAAAGTTCCTATCAGAGGCAGAGTTGGAATCAAACCAGCTTTTGACCACTAGTTGATACTGATCTAACTTACGTTTAGCTTGAGCTCTTACCTCTTCTAGTTTTATTAAAGTGTTATTTCGATTCTCCAAAGGAGGGCAGTCTTCTTCTTGTATTTTCTGTGATAGCTGTAGTGAGGGAAGAAGAATATGTGGTGGCAGAATTGCTTCTCTTCCATAGATGAGAAAGAAGGGAGAGTTACCTACAACAGTTTTCGATGTTACTCTATCAGCCCAGATTGCGTTTAACAGTGCATTATGCCATTTTTTGTGATTTTCAGATACCGTATCTCAAAGCATCGTGGTCTATCTCAGGGGTGGCTAGTGGTAAATATTTTTGGAGTAATTGAGCCTATGGTTGGGTGGAAACGAGCACCCCTCTCAGTAGTTGCATCACGCCTGGTGAATCTGATAAGTGTTTTATGCCTTGTATTTTGAATTGAGTTATCATGAATACATGCTCCTGTTTATATGACCATAATGACTTCTAAGTGGAATGACTGCCTGGTGTTTTAGACTATAAATAATGGATGCAAGTGTATATTTACATATCATAGTTGATTTCTATACAAATGATTAAGTTTGGGGCATGAGTTCGCTCCATCGAGAGTTGTCTTGTCTGCTTGATATTCCATAGTGTCTTGAGCTAGAAGTCGCGAACTGCAAGTTCGACGACCTTAGATGTAGTTTCCTTCACGTACAGTGACCCCCCTATTGTTCTGAGTCCCTTCGAGGGTAGAGCAGATCAACTTCAGGAGAGGCAGTGCATACCTACACAAGCTCTCTATGAGGCAAGTAACAATTGGGAACCATTTAAGCTTTAGACTGGGAAAATGAATGTAAGGCGTGCGCGAAAGAACTCTTCCAAGCGTTAAGTCTAGGAGATAACGAGATTCAAGTAGCAAAAGGAAATGTCCTTCCGTTTGGATGACGAACAGATGAGATCCGTTTGGGAGAACCCAAGGTCTATCATGACTGTTGAATTTGAGGAAGCAGCATGGGAATTAACGCCTCAACGCTTATAGTCCTCGCAAAATAGGAAGAGCGATAACTATCGTTCGATTTTCCATGGAGGAGAGATTTGGATCGTCAAAAAATCCACGTCCAGACAATGAGAAGTGAGCGCATGAGGAAAATAGATTTGAGTCGTCAGATCTGAATCATGTGGGCTAATAGTCATTGGATTCGAAGGAAGCTCCACAAGACAAGTTCTGAAATCCTCAGAGCCATCCATCAGAGGGGACGCATGGCGAGAGCTCAGTATTTCGTTGACTCGTAGAACAAGAAGGTCAAATAACATACTGTTGAAATCACGACGCGCGAAGTCATGATTTGATCGTAGTCGTCCATCAAGGAGGGCACGTGGCAAAATCTCAGCGCTTCGCCTAAATGCACGTTTCGTTAAAAGGCGGGCGGATCTGGGCGACCAGATTCTGCACGCCCAGATCTATGGCCAGGGTTCCATTCCGGAGCCCCCTTACCATTCTACCTTTAAAGCGGGGGG
>ML793266.1:527349-548163 GCA_009831015.1 Picea engelmannii | reverse complement strand
TATCTACCTTTAATAGGGGGGGGAGGGTCCGAAATATGCGGCTTAAAGTGGGCCCCACCCATGTCTAGGACCATCGATATAGGACTTACTGGAGCTTTACTGACCGTCGATCTTAACCTAGGCAGAGGCAGGGGAGTGGACTTGACAACATCCCAAAAATCCTAAAGTATTCGAAACCGGTCGTCGGCACGGGACATGTGGCAGTCGGGTAGCATTTCGTTGACTCCCGACTTGGAGTGGTCAAGGGTAGGGCTGCTCGAACTTACGATCTGTGAGATCGCGATGTGATCATGGTCGTTGGAACCAAGCCACGGGAGGACCATTGGATCAAAATCTCCGCGTGGTATCGGACTGCAGAAAAAGGGGCGCCAGAAGGACACTTGTCGCCTAGAAAAGAGTCATCCCATTGAATGACTTATTATATCTCAAGATTTCGCAAAAGAGGACCATGAAGGCTCAACATCCCAACTCGCGAAGTCGCGAGTTGCGAGTAGTGCTAGGGCTTAGCCTGGCCTACAGTTATGTGTAGAAGGCGCTAGTGAGGAAGGAGCCAGACCCGTGTCACATTTCGGGTATCGGCGTTAGGAGAAAGAGAAGTCAAGAACCTTGACCCTCCAACTCCTAAGTTGAGAGAGGTGCATGCGCTAGACCCCGAAGGCATTCAAAGATCTTGTTCCTCAAAGAAAAGACAAAATCTTTAGTTACCTTAGTGGGTATGTGACACTAGAGGCATGAAATGTTCCCATCATGATGACAAGCAAGCCCTTTCTAGTTATGCAAGGAAAATAAAGGGAAAAATAAGAGGTTTCGACAAAAAATTAAAGGAAGGAAGTCAACACCAACTTCAGAACACAAAAAGAAGGAAATGTCAAAGATTCAGTGCTTCAAATGTGACAAGTATGGCCACTATGTGAAAAATTGTCCTACATTGAAGAAAGGAAAGAAACATGTTTCCACTACTAATGTTGATTCAGAACCACCTAAAAGGAAGTCAAGGAATGCATGCATGAACGATGAAGAGTTCTTCTTCATTTCAACCCTCTTAGGTATGGTTCCTACTAGTAATGATATTTGGTTGATTGACAGTGGTGCTTCCAGACATATGAATGGATACATAGAGCACCTTATAGATCTAGTAGAGAAAGAATATTGTTTGCATGTTGTACCTGATGATGATGCCAGATATACTATGAAGGGAGTTGGATCCACTTCCTTACAATTGGATTCTAGCACCCCACTCCATTTGAGTGATGTATTATTTGTACCTGGGATGAGAAGGAACCTTGTCTCTATTTCAACCTTAGAGAACAAAGGCTACAAGGTTGCTTTCTTTGATGGAAAGGTTATTGCATGGAACAAAAACTCTAGTATGGATTTTTCTCGGGTGATTGGTGTTCGAGAGGAAAGATTGTATAGATTGACTATCCGACCAGTTCAGGCCTTGATAAATTATTCTATCAGTTTGAGTGAACTATGGCATAAGAGACTTGCTCATTTACATTATAGATCTCTTCCCTCTTTGGAGAATATGGTGATAGGCCTTCCAAAGATCCATGTTGAACACAATGGCATTTGCAAAGGTTTTTCTCTTGGAAAGAATGCAAGGGGTCCTTTCTAAGTAGTGACAACAAATCCAAGGGGACCTTAGACTTGGTTCATATTGATTTATGTGGACCCATGACAATTGCTTCCTTGAGTGGATACCTATACTATGTTATCTTCATTGATGACCACTCTCAAAAGATTTGGATTTACTTCTTGAAGACCAAGGATGGAGTCCTTGCCATATTTCAAGAGTACAAAGAACAGGTTGAAACCTAACCGGAAAGAAGATCAAAGTGTTGAGAACAAATAATGGAGGAAAATACACCTCCTAGGTTTTCAGTGATTTTTGCATTGAGGCAGGGATCAAGAGGGAGTACATCATTCCTTACAACCCTCAACAGAATGGGATCATGGAGAGGAAGAACAAATCTATTGTTGAGGTAGTCAAGGCGATGATTCATGATAAACATTTACCTATGTTTTTGTGGACAAAAGAATACATGACTGTTGTGTATGTTCAGAACAAAATTCCTCATAATACTTTAAGGAACATGACTCCTGAGGAGGCCTTCACTGGAGTGAATTGATGCAAGAGAATCACCAGCAAAGCACAAGTGTGGAGAACATTTGGGCGCACAAACACACATTTTGAAATATTTTGAATTCAAAAACTAATCAATGTATTAATGAGATATCTGACAGAACTTTTTGAAACATGAATGTCTTAAATGTTTAAAAGTTGAACCATCACGGAAGTCAATGGGGAATGTATTTGTTTTATGATCAGATCACAGTACAGATTTAGAGCTTGCGTTCTTATCTGTCTGACGCAATATTTATTGTAATAGGCGTTAAGTAGTTGGTGTCATTTAATTCAATTTAAAGTAGCATAGAGTAGTTCGAGGGAATGCTCGAAGAGCGCCTCTTGATATAAATCTTTGTAATATTTCCCAGTAGTTGTTCTTGTCAGTTGTTGTTGTTAGCATGGATGTTTGTTGTTGTTGTGGATAGAGAAGAACCAAGCAATAGCTGAACCTATCTAATATAAGTCGAGGAGTAGTGAAGACCAATGTATGTATGTATGTATACCCATTTCAGTGGATGAATATAATAGAGATATATTGTCCCAAATGTGTGTTGGTTGTGTATCTATCTGAATGAATGGCAGAGTTTCTGTTATATTTCAATTCTCTGTTATTTCGTTTCTTGAATCCATGAATGCATTTTCTTTGTTGAATGTATGAGTCATTGTGGAAAATAGATAAGTCCCTGGTCTTTCTTTTCCGTGAGTAAGTGCAAAGTGTGCATAGTGTCCGCAAGGAGTGCGCGACTGAGTCTATTTCGAATCTAAATCTTAGGAAAGATAGTGGAACTTATACACATGCAAGGAGTGTAGAATAGAGTTTTCAGACTCGAAAGATCATAAAGGACAGTGTGATTCAATCACAAGGGGTGAAAAATCATTCACAGAGAAGTGAGTGAGGAGTGGAGCATGTTGCAAGGTGTGCACAGGTCAGGAATTTGACTAAGTGTCCAAGAGGTTGTTCAGAGGAACAAATCAAAGAAGTAAATCTTAGGAAGGAGAGCGGTAGAAAGTTTCAAGGAAAGGAGACCTTGGATTTCTTATCAAAGCCAGTGAGCGCAATGTTCATTCTCAGGAGGAGAAGAACAATTCCAGACTGTTAGATCTGGTAAATATGCATAGAAGAAAGATGCAAAATATTTCGATAATTCGTAGTTCAAAAAGTTGGAAACTTGACGAAGGTTGAGTCATGAAATCCGAAGTCGCGATTCAATCTCGACCGTTGGCCACAAGAGAACACGTGATGACCGGATCCAAGAGTTCGGAAGTCGAGGGTTTGGAGGTTGTGGATGAAAGACCCAAAATTTCGTGAGTTGCGAAATATGAACCATTGTGGGGCTGACGAATCTAAGGAGATCATGGCACAAGTTCGGAGACTCAGAGTTGGGTGCTTTGGGAAGGAGTGAAGGGAGGATTCGAGATATCCCCAAAATTTGAAACTGCAAAGGAGGAAAAACCACGGTCATAGTCGTGGTCACTTGCAGAGAGCCTATGTGTGTGGGTAAGATAATTTCGGGTGTCGCGGGGACCCAAGGAGTCACTCCAACTCAGAGATTCAAATGATCCAAGACCGACAGGTCGTGTAGCCCTTTGGAGGGAAGGGGGTTTGCGCCATGAATCCTAGGGTTGGACACTCCAGGATATTTGGGTGTCCAGTATACATTCATGTACCCAAGGAGAAAAGTACCAAGCTAGACCCTTCAGGTAGAAAGGGTACATTTGTGGGGTACAGTGAGTTGATGAGTAGGTTGTTGATGTTCTTACCAAACCCCTTACCAGGACAAAGTTCGATTACTTCTGTGACATACTTCGTGTGGCAGAGAATGCCTCCCTCGTTGTGAGGGAGTGTCGATGTTTGCAACTTCCTAAGACATTCTCCAGATCGTACTCCTCTGTGACTGAGTTGAGTTTATCTGTGAGGACACTTATCTGAGAAGGGATAAGTGGGTTTGGGCTTATAGCCCAACATCCCTTGTGGAGAGCACATGAGGACATGGACTTAAGGAATTGACCTTAACGTCACACACTATGGGGAGTTGACCCTAGTGTTTCTAGAGGGAGTAGCCTCTAGAAGTACACATGGGAGTGCCATGTGTGATAGACCTTTTTTCTATAATGTCTCGAGTAAGCATCAAACAAATCTTCTCCTAGATTGGGCTGCAGACTAAGGGAGATAAGATGCATTTATCACAAAGGTGTACTTGTGGTAAATGGACACAGGCGTAGTCCTTCCTTGATCATGACAAGGAATAATATGGACTCAAGGTGATTGAGGTGTTTTCCATGTGTCAGTTAGCATCAGGCTAACATTCACTCACAGGGTGTACCTGTAACAACCCTGGTTGAGAATGTGTCCCTCGTTGAGAGGGAGTGTTGATGTTTGGACAACATCGAGAAGACATTCTTCCATATATATATATATATATATATATATATATGAAATGATGTTTATAATACAATGTATAAATATATATAATAAATAAGTAGTTACTTATTATCCAAGGGATGCATCCTTTCATGGATGGCCACCATATGTTCTCTATATATGGAACTCTCATCATTGTAATAAATCATCAATCTATTATAATCATTTTGTCTTAGCATTTTCTACTGTACTTGTGTCTTTGTGCATGGTCATTCTTCTTATGATCTTGGTTATTATTGTTGCTATTGTTCATGGTTTATGCTTCAGTTCATGTAAATTTGTAAAAAAACTGAATATAATTGAACAACATTAAACTCCAACAAGGTCTATTACAACAGACTTCCACCCTTCTCAGATTCCTTTGGGTCTTGGACTGTTAACTTGTTTCCTTACATCTGAGGAAGATGAGCTTTTAGTCAATTAGAAGCAATTTAAGAGATATGTGATTGCTTTATTGTAACCAAATGCAACAATTAAAAGCATATTGATATTTATTTTGAATTTATGTCTCTAGAAATATTTTATTATTGAATATCATTTTGGATTGAAGGATGTTTTAATCTCAATGTTAAGGTGTTTGATGGGATTCTAGTTGGCCTTTGAAGACTTGAAATAAAATTATCGTGGAAAATACGAGATGGTGTAATATGAAGATGAGAGAAGAGACAATAATGTGGAGGATTTGGTTCCTTGTAGGAAAGGAAATATAGAGTTTCATGGCACTTACGAAAAAGATGCAAGCATGATGGCATTTGGAATTTGGATTAACGAGTGGTTCTCTTGATATATTAGTATGGTTCTGTGAGGAGAAATGAAAGATACCTCATTGGGAGGTAACTATAGTTGAGTTGAAGAGCTTAACGTGGTATCTAAGATCAATTACATCAATGTTGATGATTTAAAGAGGATTAATATTGATTTGACATTATTCATGACATCAATAGACTTTCAAGCCCTTCCATGATTTGAGGAGGCCTAGTTTAAGGCATGAATATGCAAGGATGATTTGTGTTTTGGAGGAAACTAATCAAGCATGTGTTTGGAATGTCTAACATATCAAATATTGCATTATAACCCTTTTTTTTAAATATTTTATTCATTAAAAATTTTGAAAATATTTATATTCATATTACTTAGCAATATATTTTATTATTAAAAAATGCAATGAATATTAGAAATATATTTTCATTATTAAAAAATTGTACTTACTATGCTTCTTTGTAATCTCTCAATAATAGATTAGGATGGTAGCGCAATAGAGTTTTCTACATCAACGGGGATTTTCTCCATGGTAATCCTTGCGTTTTCCTTTTTATGTGTTGAGTATATATTTTCATATTATTTGTTTTCTATATTTATTTTATTTTTTCTTTATGGAATCTGTTATTGCATTGTATTTTTATTTTTTTAACATCATTCTAATTAATAGTTTTCTCTTATGATCTTTTATAATTTTTTTATTTAAAAATTCTTGAACCAACAAATTTTTAGGAATTTTAAATCAATTTGTTGTATTGAGGTATTATTTAATACCAACAATTTTTCATGAACTTTAAATCAACAACTTTTTGTATTGAAGGAAAATTTATTTAATGATAATTGTTGATGGTTCAACGTATTATTTAATACCAACAATTTTTTTATGAACTTTAAATCAACAACCTTTTTTTTTTGTAAAGGCAAATTTATTTAATGATAATTGTCGGTGGTTGAGTGCAAATTGTTAATGTTCTCTCATTACACATTAGTGATAATGGAGTTGTATAACTTTTTTATTTAGAAATTCTTGAATTAACAACTTTTTTTTTATGAACTTTAAATTAGCAACTTTTGTATTGAAGGCATTATTTAATGATAATTGTTGGTGGTTGAACTTTAAATCAATAACTTTTTTTTTATTGAAGGTATTATTTAATGATAATTGTTGGTGGTTGAGTGTAAGTTGTTAATGGTCTCTTGTTATACATTAGTGATAATGGAGTTGTAAAACAACAACAAAGTGTTTACATGGAGGGATGATTTTAGGTACTTACACAACTAATGTGAAAATAGTGTAAATGAAATGTAAGAAAACAACTTTTTTTTTGGAATATATAAGTTTTTATTTATGGAAGTTTGGTATTAGTGTAAAAGTATTTTTTTCATCTAATAACGATTTGTTATGATAATGTATATGTTTGCATTAAGAAAAGAATTTAGTATCTAATGACATATTTTATTGAAAAAAATGTACAATTGTAGATAATAGTTTGTACTTGTGTGTAATTATTTTTACAAAAAATTTAAGGTTAATTTTATATTTTTAAAAATTAATAAATTCAACCAGGTCCTAAAATTATGAGGTCAATCACTAGTGCAAAGTTTGAGGGCCTTTGCATAATAGAACAATTTTTTTTAAGTTTGTAGATCTCAATCTACGTTAGTGTGGCATAAAATTTGTTTTTAAAAAGTGTAAGGTAATAAAAATTACAACATAAATGATAGAACTCTATATTTTCTAATTCTTATATTTATGTCAAAACAAAAATAAATAAAAATCTAGAAGTTTTTGGAACCTTCATAATGAGATGTATATGTGTGTAGTTTCATCATTGATGAATTTCTATATCCTATTTAAAAATAACATAAAATTGGAGGTATTAACGAGAATTAGAAAAATGAAATAATTTTATTGATATAACCTGAACCATGACCAAGGTCGACATATTGAAGCTAAATATAAATCATCCAAATTAGCAAGCATGTAGGAAAGAAACATTAATCTTGCAGAAAGAAAATTGAATTTCAAAGAATACTCACACATACTAGAATATGTGTGCTCCATTTACAACAAACAAACCCTTCATATTTTTAAAACATATATTTAAAATTTATCATCATCTTTTTAGAAAACAAAATCTTCAATGTTAAAACCTTTCATAAAGGCCTGAGGACCTAATTTCCTCCCACTAAACCTATCCCCTTCGTAAAACCTTCTAATGGTTCACATAATCCACTCAAATGAAATGGTGCAATATGAATATGAGATGAGAAAAGAGAGACGATTGTGGAGGATTTGATTTGTTGCACAAAACAAACTATAGAGCTTCATGGCACTTAGGAAAAAGTTGTAGACATCAGTCGTGACATTTAGAACTTGGATTAGTGAGTGGTTCTCTTGAGAAATTAGTGTGGTTCTTTGAGGAGAACTGAATGATATCTCATTGGGAGGTAACTCTAGTTGAGTAGGAAAGTTGAACATGATGACTTGGCACAATGATGCTCCCTAAATGTTGGTAGAATGCTTATGCCACCCAAAACCTTCCAGAATGTGCTTAAAGGAAATGAAATTCCTTGTAACTATTAACTGAAATCATTAATGTGTGGATCTTCAAAGCCTACTCTCATTGGTTACAACTTTAACACAAACTGTGTTTCCTAGTATGCTCATTAACATGCTTATCATTTAAAAATGCATTCAAATTCATTCACCTCATAAACAAAACTGAACCTCATTAACACATGTTTACAGGGTTGTCATCATGTTGTAACTACAACAAATTTTAAGTAATGATCCAACTATTCCTATACTTGGAATGCTACAGATCCATATGTCCAACTGAAACTTTGTATGACATTTACTATTCATTCTATACCTAGATTTCACTAGGTGTTGGTCCATCTCCATATTTCAAATCTTAAAACCGAATACATTATCATTGGTAATGTCTTGCAACTAGTTAATGTTGGGCGTATACATTATATGTTTCATACTTTTAATATAAACAGTAAAATTCCAGTTTGGACAAAGAAAACACAATATTTACTTGTTTAAATCTATAAGTAAAAGCTCTACCTCCAAAGGCAATTTCACTAACCTTCACTTACCTTCAATGCAACTCTATAATTCTATTTCCTTTTGCAGACATAGTCTTATGACTTACACATCCACTGTCACAATGGTTAGTGACAACATTAAATAGCACTCATCATTAAACCCTGAATATGAGCCCTAGAATATCTAATCAACACATGATAATTAAACCCCGGAACTTGATTTCTATGAATTCTAGAACTCGAATTCAATTTCAATTGAAGAGAACCACATGTCTTAATACCTTTCTCATGCTATCAATTATTTGGATCTACACTCAGACCTACACCCTAATCTTGCTAGAACTATGTTCCAATTAGGCGATTTCCCTCACATTACAATTTAGCTTTGAAAATGCAATTCTATTCCTCATAGAATTGAATCTCTTTGACATCACCTTTACCAATCACAACTGTAACTTGAACTTGCATAAACAAATGGAATGCCATTCTCTTACCTTCAACACACTTCCAATGGACGATCCATATCTCTTGAAATTGTACTCTCCAAAATAATTACTACACCTCTATTTTCTTGAACTCCAGAGGTTCTAAACACAAGGTCAAGTATCATCGTTCCATTTCCATTGCCATCATTTGCAATTAATTCCAAATTGGCTATTTCACATTCAACGCAATCTTCTGGTATCTATTTCCAAAACAAAGTTTCACTTGCATATAAGTGGCGATTTCATCACTCCAATGCTTTCATCAATGAAATATCCAAATTTCATTAATTTTCCCACGACTTGCACACACAGACTTCAACATCTATCAATGAGTCTCCTTTCCAGATTTCATTAATTTTCCCACGACTTGCACACACAGACTTCAACATATATCAATGAGTCTCCTTCAAATCCTGTAGGGTTATATTTATACAAACCCTAGTTCATGTAAAATAATTAGTACACGAAATAATCAATATGGTTCATCTGTAATTACACACGGAGAATCCTTCGATATGCATAGAATTCCTCTAAAAAATTTGCACGCAGTGATAATCCATAATGAAATCTAATTCAATAACTCTGTACATACACCATTACTCATATTCTCATTTCTTTATACATTGTATATATACACAAAAGCATAAAACCTGAATTTCGTTTCAGATCCCGATCTAGTTCATAACATATCTCAGATATTATAATTACTCATGTGAGTCATCATTTAATCATATTTGAATTCTTCCAACAGATTGTAGATTCGTTACATTCAATATTCTAAAGCTATGACTCGGTCCTTCTAGAATTCAACTAATAATTGAGGAATTTAAAACAATTACAAAATTGAGGAACCCACTCCCTTAGTAAATGTCTATACCCCTAGGTGATTAAACAAGTTGAAATTGAGAGCTTATGCTCATGCATCATACTCCCAAAATAGAAAACTTTATGACCTCCTGGTCATAATCCTTTGATGACTTAATCCACCAGGATCCCAAACTTTGTTTTGCAATGATCCATTTGCTTTTTTGATACAAATTGATACAGTAACTTGTACTTTGTTGTTGACTACCTTTATGTTGACCAAAATTTGCTCATCTATATTTTCCCTCTCTTGGATTCATAAAAGCCTTGATATAAAAGAATAATTTTTTTGGACTTTTATAAGTTCACTCTGCAGCCCTGAGTCTTTTGGATAAAAAATATGTTTTCACATTCCTAAATTATTCAAGATCTAGTCTAAAGGTCTGAAGGAGAGATTATGAAGATTTTTTCTAAGTATCATGTTCTCCTCTCCATTTTCGAATTGTGAAGTACTCTCATCACTTATTTCCCTCACCTTCCATCTCCACACTTAACCATTTTTATCTTTTCACCACTCTTCTCCATATGCTCCACTAGTCTCTACACTTAGACGTTTTTGGGACTATGCCTTCATCTCCTCATTGGGTTCGCAGGTTGATAGACTCATACTTTCCCTCATATTCTCACACTCCCTCACTTTCGAATTGTGGAGAAAGTTTTGACTCGGAGTCAAGAGTCACAAAATTTCGATTTCGAGAAGGAAGGATCTGGACCATCATATCGTGGAATAATTTGGGTCATTGATCCGTAGCAAAGAAGTCGTGAGTTCAGACTTCGGAGGAAGGGGAAAGCGTTGCATCATGAGCTCACGAGTTGCAAAATTCTGACCCGCTTGGAGGTTGAGCCCCAGGTTATAGCAGAGGGTCACATAAGGAGAATTTAAGAGAGGATCTAGAGACCGTTAGAATATTTCAAGGTTTTGGAAATTGAAGGAGCTGGGGAACTCAACATAGGTATCGCGAAGTCGCGAAACCTGATGCGCCCTTTTGGGTTTAACTCTGTGGTCACAAGGAGCGGAGGTTTATGCCTAGTGCTTGTTTCACGTGGGTGTGACTTCTAGAAGGACCTGTGGTTATATTTGTTGGGGAGATTCCAATAGGGAATCAAGGAGCCATTTTATCTCAAAGGAAGAAGAAAATCCATAGGTCGGGAGGTCAGCAGATCCCTACTGAGGTAAGGGTGTTGCGTCAGGTGGTATCAAAGTACAATTTTTAAATTTTTGTAGTGGGGAGTAGATAAAGAAAGTACTCTGATACACACCATTAGGTGGTTTATCAGAGCTTATCTAAACAACTTTTGTTTTCTGTAGAGGGAAGAAAAATGACAGTTGTGATTTGAAATTCTGCGTGGGAAGATTAAAACAATGCCACCAAGGAGACGTCAATAAAGACCAATGCCCGATCCAACTGTGGAGAGTAAAATGAGAGAACTTCGTGCTCAATTGGATGGTGTGGAGACAACACATAAATGGACAACTGATATTAGAGATGTTAGTGAATCCGAAAATGAGAATGAAGCAAGACCCGAAGAAGAGGTTGCGGTCAAAGATGCTGCAGAGGAACGCTTATTCATATTTGTTGCAAGAATAGGTTCCAGAGTAAAAATGGACATCCTGATGTATGATGGAAACTTGGACGTTGAGGAGTTGCTAGATTGGTTTAGAGATCTGGATAAATATTTCAATTATGAAGACATCAAGGAAGATAAGAAGGTTAAACATGTTGTCACTAGACTGAAAGTGCAAGAAACACTGTGGTGGGATGAACTACAGGCTGACAGGCATTGCAAAGGCAAACAAAGGATTAGAAGCTGGGATAGAATGGTAGCAAAGATGAAATCCAAATTCATACCCAGGGATTACCAAATTAATTTGTTCCGAAGAATGTAGAATTTGAGACAGAAAAGAATGACAGTGAAGGAGTACACTAAAGAGTTTTACAGGATAAACATTAGAGCAGGTCATCATGAGAGTGATGATGAAAAAGTCTCCTGAGATATGAATGGCCTGAGATATGATATTCAGGATGAGATGAGCATGGTGAAAATCAGGAATGTAGAATATGCTTATCAGATTGCTTTGAAAGAAGAAGAGAAATTGGCCCGAAAGCAAGGTCAAAGGGGCATAGGTAAAAGTCAGAGAAGAGGAAAAGCAGTTGCCCAAGACAAAGTACAGAAACCCAAGGATGAAGAAATGAAACCTCATAATCACCCAGAAAGGGGAAGAAGTTCACAAGAAAGACAATATACCAATAAGAACACTTTTCCGCAAGCAAGAGGAAGAGGAAGAGGCAGAGGAGGTGAAGTAAAGTGTTTTGTCTCTGGAAATATTGGACACAAATCTTTTGAATGTCCAGATAGAAAAAGGGATGGAGGAGGCGAAGCTCACATTTTAGAAGTGCAAAGGCGAAATGTTGAGGAAGAAGATGCAGAAGGCGGAAGATCCTTAATGATGAGGAAGATTCTGTTGAAGCCATAAAAAGAGATGGAGAATCCATTCCAGAGGAACAGTTTGTTCAGAACTGCTTCCAAGACCAAGGACAGGGTATGCAAGGTGATAGTTGATAGTGGAAGCATGGATAATATAGTATCCACAGAGATGGTGGAGAAGATGGAATTGGAGACAATTGCACATCCAAGCCCATATAAAGTGTCGTGGTTGAAAAAGGGGCATTAGGTAACAATCACTAAACAATGTTTAGTTGAATTTAAGATAGGAGGTTATAGAGATGAGATTTTCTGTGATGTTATTCCCATGGATGTTTGTCATCTTTTGTTGGGGAGACCATGGCAATATGACAGAAATGTTATCCATGATGGAAGAAAGAATACATATACCTTGGAAAAGAATGGTAGGACACATATGTTGCTGCCAATTGAAGACAAGAAGGTGAAATCAGAAGCAAGCAATACTATACTTCTCATGAGTGGGAAGGAACTTCTGGATGAATTCAAGAAGGGTGAGGAAATGCAGATTGTTTTGGTAAGAAAACCTATACTCATCTTGACCAATACCTTGATAGATGATCTACCTGAGGAAATTCAGGAACTGCTGGAGAATTTCAATGATATAGTGGTGGATGATTTACCTTGTTCATTGCCACCCATCAGAAGTATAAGCCATCACATTGACCTTATACCAGAAGCAATTTTACCAAACAAAGCAGCATATTGATTGATGCCACAGGAGAATGAAGAAGTCAAGAAGAAATTCCAAGATTTGATGTACAAAGGGTTGATTAGAGAAAGATTGAGTCCATGTGTTGTGCCAACAGTGTTAAGTCCAATGAAAGATGGTGGATGGAGGATGTGTACAGACTCGAGGGATATAAACAAGATCACCATCAGGTATAGATTTCCTTTACCCAGGATGGATGACTTGATGGATTTCTTGAGTGGGGAAAAGTTTTTTTCAAAATTTTATTTGAAAAACGGATATCATAAGATTATAATGAGGGAAGGTGATGAATGGAAGACAACATTCAAGATGAATGAAGGACTGTATGAATGGCTTGTCTTGCCATTTGTCTTGACGAATGCGCCAAGTACTTTCATGAGATTGATGAACGAAGTATTGAATGCTTTCATTGGGAAGTTTGTAATTGTGTATCTTGATGATATATTGATCTTCATTAAGACTGAGGAGGAACACTTGAGGCATTTAGCTTTAGTTATGAGGAAGTTACAGCAAGAGAAGTTGTTGATAAATCTGAAGAAGTCATCTTTCATGAATATCTTTGAGGTCAAAAGCTTCCATGGACTAGCCAATTTTTACAGGAACTTCATCAGAAATTTTAGTGGAATTTATGCACCAATGATGGACACAGTCAAGAAAAGAAATAAATATTTTCATTGGACTGAGGAAGAAGAGAAAAGTTTTAAGTTGTTGAAGGAAAAGATAATTGAACAACCAGTTTTGGTTTTTCTAGACTTCAGTAGAACATTTCAAGTGAGATGTGACGCAAGTGGATTCGTGGTTGGAGTAGTCTTAAGTCAAGACAATAGACCAATTGCATACTTCAGTGAGAAGTTGAACGAGACCAAGATGAAATATTCCATGTATGATAAAGAGTTTTATGCAATCATACAGGCACTAAAGAAATGGAGGTACTACTTGGTTCTAAAGGAGTTCATTTTGTATAGAGATAACCTTGCTTTACAATTCGTAACCAGACAAGAGAAATTGAACCAGAAACATTCAAAATGGGTTGAATTTATGCAGAACTTTACTTTTGTTATAAAACACATTTATGGAACTGCTAACAAGGTTGTTGATGCATTGAGCAGGAAATGTTTGATTCTGCAAGAGTTTCGTGTGAAGACCTTAGGTTTTGATAGCCTTAAACAAAAGTACAGAGGTGATTCATATTTCAAGGATGCTTATGAAGCATGTGATAATCTTGTTCTGAGAGATAGAAGCCAGTGGATTGAATATTTAATTCAGGATGGATTATTATTCAAAGGAAATCAGTTGTGTATCCTGAAGAGTTCTATGACAGAAAACCTTTTGGAGGAAAAACATAGTGGGGGATTGGTTGGACATTTCAGCCATGAAAAAACATTTGTGAAACTGAAAAACTTATATTATTGGCCGGGGATGAGAACGGATGTCAAGAAATTTGTCAGCAGATGTAGAATTTTCCAACACACAAAGTGGAAAAGACAAAATACAAGATTGTATCAACCATTGTCAGTGCCAAAAAGGTTGTGGGACACGGTAAGAATGGATTTTGTGTTAGGACTATCGAGGACACAGAGAGGTTGTGATTCCATATTCATGGTAGTCGACAGATTCTCAAAAATGACACATTTTATTCCATGTCAGAAAACCAGTGATGAAACACACATTGCAAATTTGTTTTTCAAAGAAGTTGTTCGACTTCATGGTTTACCCAAGAGTATTATTTCAGACAGGGATACCAAATTTGTTGGTCATTTCTGGAGGACACTATGGAAGAAGTTGGGGATGGACTTATGTTTTAGCTCAACATATCACCCTTAGATGGATGGACAGACTGAGGTAGTAAATCAAAGTTTAGGGAACTTATTGAGGAGTTTAGTAGCTGAACATCACAGTGAGTGGGATCAGATTCTGTCGCAAGCATAATTTTCATATAATGACTCACCTAATAGGAGCACAGGACAGAACCCATTCCATATAATGTATGGAATGCATCCAAGAGGAGTATCTTAGTTGAGACACTTAGAGACGAATGAGTTTAGAAGTGCTGGACCAGAATATTTTGCAGCGTAAATGCAAGAGCTCCATAGTAAGATTAAAGAGCGATTGCAAAATTCCAACCAGGAATATAAGCGCAGAGAATATCAGCACAGAAGAGAGCTTCAATTTGAAGTAGGATATTTAGTTTTAGCACACCTAAGAAAAGAAAGGTTCCCAAGGGGAACATATAATAAATTGAAGATGAAAAAAATATGGCTGTGTAAGATTTTACGGAAATTTCAGACAAATGCTTATGAGATAGAATTGCTAGATGGTGTAGGAATATCGCCTATATTTAACATAGAAGATCTGTATACTTACAGAGAAGATGAAGCAGGAGGAGAAGAGAATCAAAAGGAATTTCAATGGGTTAAACAAATGTCTGTAGGTGAAAAGCCACAAATGGAAAGGATCATTGATCAGAGAGTTAGCAAGAAAACCCAGAGAAAGACATATTTTGAGTATTTGGTAAAATGGAAGGGACACCCAATTGAGGATTCCATTTGGGAAAGTGAAGCAAATATCTAGAAACATGGACAGATAGTGCAAGAGCTCATGAACAAGAGTCCATGAATTTTTCATCCATAGGAGTATGATGCAGGAGGATCATAAGCACGCACAAGCGAAGGATAGCTGGATATGCGCCAATGCATATTTTGAAGATATTTTGAATTTGAAAATATGAGACATTAATGTAATATCTGGAAAGGATGTATTTGCATTTATGGTTCAGAGATTGTAACGCATATCTTGAGCGGTTGTTCTCATCTATCGGTTGTATCCATTTAATGTAAAGTAAATGTAGGCTTTAATTTCGATTAGATAGCTTGAGATGTAGGAGGGAAAACTCAAGAAATCTCCCTTATTGTATTGTATAATTCTCATTGTAAGAGAAGAAGTTGTAGAGCAAGAGATCATAGGAGAACAGAGCAGAAGATAGATTGTAGAAGTTGTTTGAGTAGATAGTTGTTTCTATTGAAACCATGTACATAAGCACTTGAATTAATATATCAAGGCTTTGATTCAATTTCATGGTGTTGTTATGGTCATTGTTTACTTCTATTGAATGGTATGTTTACATTTTTCTTATATGCTCTATTGTGCATTTGTTTCAATGCTTATGTGTATGATTTCATGTTGAATGTATGAAGTCTATGAAAGGGGAAGTATGAGTTTCAATTGTTTCTCATCCTGAGAATTTCTGCAAGGAGTGCAATGAAGGTCCGCAAGGAGTGCGTTGAAAAGATTATGAGTTTTACCTCAGAAAAGCTTAGGAGGGATACCGTTGTTCTCATACCAATAGAAGTGCAGGTATAGCACAGAGTCGTGCAAGGTGTGCACAGGCTGGGTGAAGTCTTATACTTTTCCAACCCAAGTGGGTGGTTGAATAATTTATGTCGAAAGGAGTGCGCAGAAGAGGAAGACACCAGATAATCAGTGGTTATCGTGAAGGCCGCAAAGAGTGTGTGCAAGAATCCCTTAAAATCTTAGAGTTTGTTGAAATCACCAAGCTTAGGAGAGATAGAGACTTCAATTAGTATCAGAAGGAAGAGCGAGGGTTGAAGTCACTTTTCAGAAGGAAAACTCAAAACGAAGGACACCAAGTTATTTGGCAAGAGTTATAAAAAGTTTGAACGGACGGTTGAAATTCTCGGAGGGAGAAACACCGATTTTTCGTGGACCATTGGATCTAGTAGATCGGCGGAGGGGTTAAGGCGAGAGTCCTTAAACACTTGTAATCTTAGGAGAGATAACAGTCATCATATCTAGATCAACGATAGTCGTTGATCTTGTGTTTTGAATTTCGTCATTTCGGGAATTCAGGAATGTGGAGAAAGTTGTGACTCGGATTCAAGAGTCGCGAAATCCCAATTCGCAAAATTATGATTTTGAGAAGGAAGGATCTAGACCGTCAGATCGTGGAAGAATCTAGGTCGTTGATCTGCAGAAAAGAATTCGCGAGTTCGGACTTCAGAGGAAGGGGAAAGCATTGCATCGTGAACTCACAAGTTGTGAAATTCCGATGCGCTTGGAGGTTGAGACAAAGGTTATAGAAGAGGTTCACATCAGAAGAATTTAAGGGAGGAGCTAGAGACCGTTAGCCCATTTTGTGGTTTCAGAACTTGAAGGAGTCGGGGAACTCTACATAGGAATCGTGAAGTCACGAAACCCAATGCACCCTTTTGGGTTTAAGTCTGTGGTCACGCCAGTGGTCACAATGAGTGGAGGTTTACGCCTAGCGCTTGTTTCGTGTGGGTGTGACTTCTAGAAGGACCTGTGGTTATATTTGTTGGGGAGATTCCAGCTGGGAATCAAAGAGCCATTTCGGCTCAAAGGAAGAAGAATATCCATAGGCCGGGAGGTTAACAGATCCCTGCTGAGGTAGGGGTGCTGCGTCAGGTGGTATCAGAGAACATATTTTAAATTTCTATAGCGGGGATTAGATAAAGAAAATACTCTGATACACTCTATTAGGTGGTTTATCAGAGCTTAGATAAACAAATTTTGTTTTCTATAGAGGGAAGACAGAGGACAGTTGTGATTTGAAATTATGTGTGGATAGATTGAAACAATGCCGCCAAGGAGACGTCAAGAAAGACCAATGCCCGATCTAGCTTTGGAGAGGGAAATGAGAGAACTGCGTGCTCGATTGGATGCTATGGAGATAGCACAAAAATGGACAGATGATACTAGAGATGTCAGTGAATCCAAAAATGAGAATGAAGGAAGACCCGAAGAGGAGGTTTCACTCGAATATGTTGTAGAGGAACGTCTATTCAGAGCTGTTGAAAGAATAGGTTCCAGAGAAAAAATGGGCATCCACATGTATGAAGGCAACTTAGACGTTGAGGAGCTGCTAGATTTTCTTAGAGATCTGGATAAATATTTCGATTATGAAGACATCGAGGAAGATAAGAAGGTTAAGCATGTTGTCACTAGACTGAAAGGGCATGCAACACTGTCGTGGGATGAACTGGAGGCTAACAGGCATTGCAAAGGAAAACAAAGGATCAAAAGTTGGGATAGGATGGTAGCAAATATGAAATCCAAATTCATACACAGGGATTACCAAATTAATCTATTTCGAAGAATGCAAAATTTGAGACAGAAAGGAATGACAGTAAAGGAGTACATTGAAGAGTTATACAGGATAAACATTAGAGCAGGTCATCCTGAGAGTGATGATGAAAAATTCACCATATATATGAATGGATTGAGATATGATATTCAAGATGAGATGAGCATGGTGACAATCAGGAATGTATAAGATGCTTATCAGATTGCTTTGAAAGAAGAAGAGAAATTGTCCCAAAAGAAAGGTCAAAGGCACAGAGGTAGAAGTCAGAGCAGAGGCAAAGCAGTTGCCCAAAACAGAGTACAGAAGCCCAAGGATGAATAAAATAAACCTCATAATCACCCATAAAGGGGATAAAGTTCACAAGGAAGACAATATGCCAATAAGAACACTTTTCCGTGAGGAAGAGGAAGAGGAAGAGGCATAGGAGGTGAAGTAAAGTGTTTTGTCTGTGGAAAGATCAGACACAAATCTTTTGAATGTCCTGATAAAAAAAGAGATGGAGGAGGTGAAGATCACAATTCAGAAGTGAAAAGGTGAAATTTTGAGTTAGAAGATGAAGAAGGCAGAAGATCCTTAATGGTGAAGAAGATTCTCTTGAATCCAGAAAAAGAGATGGAGAATCCAGTCCAGAGGAACAGTTTGTTCAAAACTGCTTGCAATACCTAGGACAGGGTATGCAAGGTGATAGTTGATAGTGGAAGAACGGATAATCTATTATCCACAGAGATGGTGGAGAAGATGGAATTGGAGATAGTTTCACATCCAATACCATATAAAGTCTCGTGGTTGCAAAAGGGACATCAGGTAACAATCACTAAACAATGTTTAGTTGAATTTAATATAGGAGGTTACACAGATGAAATTTTATGTGATGTTATTCCCATGGATGTTTGTCATATTTTGTTGGGGAGACCGTGGCAATATGACATAAATTTTATCCATGACAGAAGAAACAATGCATATACCTTGGAAAATAATGGTAGGACGCATATGTTGCTGCCAATTGAAGACAAGAAGAAAAAAGAAGAAGAAAGCAATACTATACTTCTCATGAGTGGGAAGGAACTTCTGGATCAAGTCAAGAAGTGTGAAGAAATGCAGTTTGTTGTGGTAAGAAAACCTAGAGTCATCTTGACCAATACCTCGATAGATGATCTACCTGAGGAAATTCAGGAACTGTTGGAGAATTTCGTTGATATAGTGGTGGATGATTTACCTTGTTCGTTGCTACCCATCATAAGTATAAGCCATCAAATTGAACTTATACCAAGAGAAAGTTTACCAAACAAAGCAGCATATAGATTGACACTGTAGGAGAATGAAGAAGTCAAGAAACAAGTCCAATATTTGATGGACAAAGGGTTGATTAGAGAAAGATTGAGTCCATGCATTGTGACAATAATGTTAAGTCCAAAGAAAGATGTGTTATAGCGAGATTTGCCTCACCATTGCTATCCTGCATAGAGGGTCTTTTTCCATTTCCCTATGCAGACTTGTCATCCTTTTTTGATGAATCCAGAGCCAAAAGTATACATTTTTCCACATATACGCTCCCTATCATCTATGCAAGATGTGTATACGGTGGATGCTCCACTACAACCTGTGTACATCAGGATTTGTGCCAGAAAATACAAAATGAGGTTGGGTTTCCATGTCATGACAGAAGATCTCTGATCCTTGGCCTTCTACATACTGGAAACATTCTGATTCGGCCCTTCAATTGCATTCTGAAGACTATAAAAGCACAATTTCAAGCTATGTAAAAGAAGGAGAAAGCATTCAACTTTGAGAGCAAAGTTACCATGGAGAAATTACTTCATATTGAGTCTGCATCCCTTTATCCCTCAATTCTGAACACAGTGTTCAACCCCCAAGCTCTTTCCTTATTGTTGAGAGAACCTCATTGACTCTCTTCTATGAGCTTTCCTTTGGTGGAGGATTGAAGTGGTGGAGGCCCAGTTGGAAGGAACTTGGTTTCTTGGTTTCAAACCGTGCCAACACGGAAGTCTGTAATGTTGTCACTTATGCTGATCAATTATTAATAGAAATACTCCTTTCACGTCCTATTGGTATCTTGCAAATACATGATTATTATCCATGGGGTGTTTGTAATGTTTATTAATGTATTATGCTATCTAATGTGCTAACCCCTTTATATCATCACTATATACTTGCTTTGCTCATTTGTTAAGAAATTATTGCAGGTATAAAGCTTTGGGTTGAAGTGCTCAACGATGGAACATCATCAAACGTTGGATCGAGGTAGGCCTCTTTCTTGTCTTGCACATTAGTTTATATAGTATATGTTGGAATTGAGTTGATTTCTGCAGTCATACATGTCTATTGTGGTTTACCCTTGGCCATAGAGATTTTTTCCCTCGTAACAGAATTGGAAACTCCACTGGGGAGAGATCTTCCTTCTAAGGGTTGAATTACTTTTTCTTCCTGCATTGCTCTTTTTTCTTTTTGTTTCTTGTCGCATCACTGCTTGACAGATTCTGTTCACTCTGGGTCTGAGTTTTCAACCTTCTTTCCTTTCCCTGGCCTTGTTTTAAATCATATACACTCCTTTTTCCCAGACAGCCGCGTATACATGCTTGCTATCTTACTGCAGGATGCGTATATACACCTTGTTCTCCTGAACAATCGTGTATGCTGTTAGGACCACATATTGTACCCTTTTTGCCCATACTTTCTGCCATTATTATACCCTTCATCACCTGTATTTTAACTTATACTATCATTTCACCTGATCATCCCAAGGTACACAACGTCCTTTCTCATTATTATATGCTTAAT
>ML793266.1:514320-527249 GCA_009831015.1 Picea engelmannii | reverse complement strand
TTCTTTACTACAACACTAAGTGCTTTTGGAATTGAGCATATATAGTGCGCAGCTATCTTTGAAACAAAAGACTTCCCTGGGTTGATAATTTATGTTTCACTTGGTTGTTTGAATTTAATTAAGCAATTATAGTGACCAACATATGCCACTTCCCTTTGCTTATTTTCTTGGTTTCGTAATTGTTGGGTGAGTTTTTAGGATTCTTGAGCCTTCTTAGGCCTCTATAGTGCCTGTTGAGTTTCTATAGGTTGAGAGGAAACCTGTTGGGAGTTGCATTTTTGGGCGTACTCTTTATCTTTGTTTTTCATCCTTGTTGTCCTTGAACCCTAGGTTGTTTTCTTGGCTTCTTGGTATTCTGACTGAGTTATTTCATTTATATACAGTAGAATTTATATATCAAGTTGCTTTATAGCCCATGCATTTTCTCTTTAATATCTTGAAAATACAAAAAAAAATAGGCATTTTGCATTGTTCAACATTTTTGTCTTTGAGTCTTTATCATTATCTTAGTTCATTTAGTGAAAGATTTCATTTTACTTCTGAATTGCAGAGTTGAAATTGAAAATTGCACTGTTTTTATTAGCATATCATTCATTGAAAAGTTAAAGATAGACTTTGCATTATATTCATATCCATTTTCTTGCAGAGTCATAACATCATGAGTTTCACTTCCATACCTTTTTGAGTAATCATGGCCAATAAAATTTACGCTTTAAGCTAAAATTGATTAGTCGCAATTTTTTTTTTTAGGGTGCACAAACTAGTCTAGGATTTAGTGCCTTGGAATAGGATTTTGTGAGTAATCTTATCCAAGGAAATTAAATCAACATATGTGTCTGAGACAGGGAGTTGAGAATTCCATTGTATAATTGGTAATATCAGGAGGCTCCACTCACACCGGAGTTAATCACGAGGTCATGCGAAGTTATTTGAAGCGATAACCCTTGGATACTCACCTAGCGTCAGAGATATTTATGTGGATTTATTCATATTTGGGGATCTTTCTAGTACCCATACCTCTGTGAGAGGTGGTGCTTTCAAGGTTTCGGGATTTTCTACCCTTCCCATATAGTGATCCGGAATTACGACTGCTCTCTTGTGCATCGTTTATACAGTGGTGTATTATTTTCTTGACTTAGGTATCTCATAGGTTACTTGCAGGGGTTATTCTGCTTGTACCCTGGGTCAGATAGGGGTCAAACATCACATAGACTTTATGGAGGATTACCTCTCTGGGGGGATCTGACCAAATGGTTGTTAAGCCCATGAGGACCCCTATAACTGATTCTATTACCTCCAAACTTTAGCGGGGAGTCTCATGTCCCTCTTCGATGAGACATACCTTCTTTAGTGAGGGAGGCCACTCAGCCACTTTAGCTCATTTGCATGCATATTGGTCGTTTGACTTTTTGGTATGCTCTTTGACTACTAGTCGACCTTAGGAGTCTATTTTGGGTTTCATCATTATGGAAAATGGAGTTTCTTTTGCTCCCTCATTCACTTCTACCCACCCCATGATACCTGCTAATTTCATGGGGATGAACCCTTCCACTTTTTACAATGGTATGTAGAACTACAATGCTCAATTCGCACCTTGGGTCTCTATCCATTTTTCTGTTGATATTCCCTCCCCCGTGCAACCCTCCTCTTGGGCCACATATATGAATCCTAGGATTGGACCCGGGGGCACCACGGCTCTGATGCCTACTTCTTTGTTTGATATGAGTCATGTCCCCGTGGGAGGTTGGAACCTTCCCCCCTATGGATCCAATACTAGCTATGCTATTTTAGGAGCCAGTACTTAGATGGGTGATTATCCCACTTATTACACCCCACCCATGTATCTTTCATCTGCCATGCCAGTTCCTTCAAACACTTTTTCCATGACAGGTCCTCAATTACCCCCAGGTCTTTCATATGGGGAGGATCAATCTTACGGTTCGAGATACCCTCTTTATGGGACCCCTTCACAAGGGGGAGACATATATTCTCACTCGAATAATCCTTATCCTACCTTGGTCTCTTTACATACCTTAGTGATGATGCCTGTCCAAACCTCTTCAAACCATTTTGGTGTGAACCAACACCTTTCTGGGCTTGGGAAAGAGGTATACCAAGATCCTTCCTAGCTTGCAATTTTTCATAATCAATCTTTCCCTAGACCATGGAATCAAATGCCACCATCTATCGCTAGCACATTCACTGTCAATCATATTGGTGCTCCATCGCCAACCTCTTCTAGTCATGTCAGAGATGGGTCGACTTCTTCTACAAACTATGTTGACAGCTTGCCCCCAACCTCTCCCAATTATGTTGTGGGCACCATTCAATTTTCCCTGAATCATAGCCATGTCACATCTCCCACCTCTATTCATCATACAGGAGACGACTCTCTCTCCCCTGCTAGTTACATTGAGAATCCTAGATGCCTCAGACATAACCCTAAATTCCTTTGCAGGAATTGCGAAGGAAGTCACCTTACTCATTTGTGTCTGATTACTGTCGAGATACCAGAAGCATGGGGCTCACCCAAGATCCCTTCAGATTCTAAGGCATCTGTGGTTTCTCCTCACACCACATCTCTCTTGATCGTCTCGGTGGTTCCACTGACACAATCCTCTCTCGACCTCAACCCCTTTGTCAAGGGTGAAGCGTCTCTTTCCCATGTTACTATGCATCCTCTTTAGCCTATAATTGAAGAAGGGGCCACACCAATTCAATCTCTAGTCAACCCTACTCTCCCTGAAGAGAATGATGCACCTTTCAGTCATGTCATCAACATTCCAAATCTTCCCCCTTATGAATGAGAGAGATTTATTCTTCCCCCGAATGTTCTCCCTCCAAGTCCTCATGAGGTTCCCTTCGATTGGGATGACCTGATGGGACATCCCATCCCCCCACCTATGTCTTTTCTATTAAGATACATTATTTGAACCATCATGGAGACTGTATCCTCCGTTAGAACCTTCTCCTCCTTGACTTGGAAAGGCTTGGGTTTTCCCAAGCTTTTGTCAGCTATCTGTGAGATACTGACTTTCCGCAGAAGACCAAGACGGGAGCCTTGGCCTCCCCATTTATACATTGATTAAGACAGAAAAACAAGTCTTAATTAATCTCTTTTCTGGCTCGTCTAAAAAAATGAAAAGATTTTCGAGTGATTTGTCCCTTTCACACTTGTTAAAATTGGATTTGAAAGGTCACAAGTCTTAATTAATCTCTTTTTCGAGTCGTCTAAAAAACTGAAAATATTGTCGAGTGATTTTTCCCTTTCACACTCATTACAATTGGATTTGAAAGGTCATGAGTTGTAGTTAATCTCTTTTCCGACTCATTATCAAAAATAGAAAATATCGCCAAGTGAACTTGTCTTTTTCACACTCGTAAATTGGATTTGAAAAGACGTCTATTTAGCACAAGTTTACCCCTTTTTCACACCAAATGGATTAAAAGACAAAAAAGGACATTTTTTGGCGTTAAGTTGTGATTGCATCTCATGCCCTCACTTGCAGTATTGAGCCTTTAGTTGTTTCTTGCTTTGCATTATAAATTGTTGCCTAAATAGTTTTTGCATCCTCAACTAAGCAGAGCCTTGTTTATATCCTTCGCAATTTGACACTCTATACCCTAAAGGGAACATCACCCCGAGTGTCCATCTCCTGCATGCACTCCCCTGCATTGAGCATAGGTACATTCCACTACTGGAACTAGTTTTTCTTACTTGCGACACTCGTTCCCTCCTCTATATCATAACAATCATTTGTTATGAAAAAACAAAAAAAATATGGGCGGGAAGGGAGTACTATATTGTAATTGGAAGTAGTCGTGTTGCCTTTGAATAGAGCACAAAGTTATCGAGTCCTTGCGTCATCATAATTTTGGGTTTAGCATGGCCTTAGGAAGCTGATCTAGTTACAGAGTTTTCTCTACCGACTGGTTGCTCTTCCAATCCCTATAGATAACATTATTGATGCCTCCTCCATATAATAGTCACATCATTGAGTCCATGATGTCAGAATCCACCATGTCTCATGCTCTTGTTTAAAGGAATTCTATCAACCTGTTTCGGCCACTCCTTGGAAATATTAACTTTGCATGTCAGCCATACCCTCAGTTTCTCTCAGAATCACATGATACTATGGTCTTATTATGCATCCTGACCCTACTTTCATCATTGGTAGGTCACCTTGAACCCAACAATCAACATTTCATCATTGGTCATTGACTAGGTGGTTTCCCTTGTGTTCGACAGCAAGACATCCATTCACACTTTGGGCTTCATGCAATGTCTTGGTTTCCATTAGCCTTA
Organism: Picea engelmannii; assembly: GCA_009831015.1. NCBI lineage: Eukaryota > Viridiplantae > Streptophyta > Pinopsida > Pinales > Pinaceae > Picea > Picea engelmannii. Next base: position 522,943 of record ML793266.1, on the reverse strand, counting down.
TTGGTGGTTTCCTCACCTTTATTAGTAGTTTTCATCATTGGTTTCTATTCAGAGGGTCTTTTTCATGTACCGCTTGCACTTGGTACACGCGAAAGACGCACAGGGTTGTTGGTTCATGAACATGTTCTTCATTCGATCTCCACCAAATCATGAATCTCCTTCTTTGTTCCTCATGCTGACTGATGAGAGATGCCTTAATGCTCTCCTTTCAGTGGGTCTTGTCCATCGAATTCAACTCATTTATTCTATATATGAGACCTAGAGTTTCATGAGTGCTTTGAGGCTTGCATTCATTAGTGGCAGGCTCTCTCACCATTGACAGATGGGAATACATCAATATCTCATGATCAATGGATTTCTCAAGTGTTCAACACCAACTCATTTATTCTCATTTGTAGAAATGTACTCAGTGCCTTGATACCTACTTTCATTATTGGTAGGTTGTCTCGCGTTTGTTAATGGTATACCTCAATGACCGGTAATCAAATGATGTCTCATCATGTTCGACCTCAACTCCTTTTTTCACATGATGTAGACTTGCACCTTGGAGGATTGTGTAGAAGACTTGAAGACATCACTATGTGGCCGCAACTTTCTTGAGTTGTTGCTTCTCTTTCATTGGACCAACACCTGTTCAACTTTAGTGATCATGGGAGATCAGATTGTACATCATGGTATACATATATACATATATCTTCAGATTGATTTTGAGACTGGTTTCACTGGGCCTTGTTCATGACTATGACAACTTTTGGCATATAATTGCATTTGTATTTTCCTATTCATGGCCATGAACACTTGTTTGGTATATTTTCCACATGGATTTTCATTGTATTCTTGGTAGCCATGTATGCAAAGTCAGTACATAATGTAATAAGAAATTGAGTTCATCCAGCTGGTTCTCTACCACTCCACTTGTGGGTTATTTATAATGTATTTCCTCCATCGCAGATACTCCTCTGACCTCAGACATTAGGGGGCATATGTTATAGCGATATTTTCCTCACCATTGATATCTTGCACAGAGGGCCTTTTTCCATTTCCCTATGCAGACTTGTCATCCCTTTTTGATGAATCTAGAGCCAAAAGTATACATTTTTCCACATATATGCTCCCTATCAACTATGCAAGATGCATATACGCTGGCTTCTCCACTACAACCCACGTACATCGGGATTTGTGCCAAAAAATAAAAAATGAGGTCGGGTTTCCATGTCACGACATAATATCTCTGATCCTTGGCCTTCCACATACTGGAAACATTCTGACTCATCCCTTCAGTTGCATTCTAAAGGCTATAAAATCACAATTTCGAGCTATGGAAAATAAGGAGAAAGCATTCAACTTTGAGAGCAAAGTTACTATGGAGAAATTGCTTCATATGTCCCTCAAGTATCAGCATAGTGTTCAGCCCCAAGCTCTTTCCTTATTGTTGAGATAACCTCATTGAATCTCTTCTACGAGCTTGCCTTTGGTGGAGGATTGAAGTGGTGGAGGCCTATTTGGAAGGAACTTGGTTTCTTGGTTTCGAACCGTATCGACATGGAAGTATGTAATGTTGTCACTTTCGCTAATCAATTATTAATAGAAATACTCCTTTCCCGTCCTATTGGTATCTTGCAAATACATGATTATTATCCATGGGTGTGTTTGTAATGTTTATTAATGGATTATGCTATCTAATGTGCTAACCCATTTATATCATCACTATATACTTGCTCTGCTCGTTTGTTAAGAACTTATTGTATGTATAAAGCTTTGGGTCGAAGTGCTCAATGGTGGAACATCATCAAATGTTGGATCAAGGTAGGCCTCTTTCTTGTCTTGCACATTAGTTTATATAGTATATGTTGGAATTGAGTTGATTTCTGCAGTCATACCTGTCTGTTGTGGTTTACCCTTGGCCATAGAGAGTTTTTCCCTCGTAACAAGATGGTGGATGGAGGATGTGTACAGACTCAAGGGATATAAACAAGATCATCATCAGGTATAGATTTCCTTTACCCAGGATGGATGACTTGATGGATTAATTGAGTGGGGCAAAGTTTTTTTCAAAAATTGATTTGAAAAGTGGAGGCACTACTTTGTTTCAAAGGAGTTCATTTTGTATAGTGATAACCATGATTTACAATTCATAACCAGATAGGATAAATTGAACCTGAAACATGCAAAATGGGTTGAATTTATGCAGAAATTTACTTTTGTTATAAAGTACATTTATGGAACTTCTAACAAGGTTGTTGATGCATTGAGCAGGAAATGTTTGATTCTGTAGGAGTTTCATGTGAAGACCTTAGGTTTTGATAGACTTAAGGAAATGTACAGAGGTGATTCAGATTTCAAGGATTCTTATGAAGCAGGTGAGAATCTTGTTTTAAGAGATAGAAGCCAATGGATTGAATATTTACTTTAGGATGGATTATTATTCAAAAGAAATCAGTTGTGTATCCCGAAGAGTTCTATGAGAGAAAACCTTTTGAAGGAAAAACATAGTGGGGGATTGGCTGGACATTTTGGCCATGAAAAAACATTTGTGCAACTGATCATCTTATATTATTGGCCAAGGATGAGAATGGATGTCAAGAAATTTGTCAAGAGATGTAGAATTTGCCAGTACGCAAAGGGGAAAAGATAGAATACAAGATTGTATCAACCATTTCCAGTACCATAAAGTCCATGGGATGTGGTAAGCATGGATTTTGTGTTAGGACTACCAAGGACATAGAGAGGTTATGATTCCATATTCATGGTAGTCAAAAGATTCTCAAAAATGGCACATTTTATTCCATGTCAGAAAACCAGTGATGCAACACACATTGGAAATCTGTTTTTCAAAGAAGTTGTTCGACTTCATGGTTTACCCAAGAGTATTGTTTCGGATAGGGATACCAAATTTGTTGGTCATTTCTGGAGGACACTATGGAAGAAGCTATGGATGGACTTATCTTTTAGCTCAGCATATCACCCTCAGACAGATGGACGGACTAAGGTAGAAAATCGAAGTTTAGGGGACTTATTGAGGAGTTTAGTAGCTGAACATCACAGTCAGTGGGATCAGATTCTTCTGCAAGCGAAATTTGCATATAGTGACTCACCTAATAGGAGCACATGATAGATTACATTCCATACAATGTATGGAATGCAGCCAAGAGGAGTATCTGAGTTGAGAGACTTAGAGCCGAATGAGTTTAGAAGTGTTGGAGCGGGAGATTTTGCAACAGAAATGCAAGAGATCCACAGTAAGATTAAAGAGCGATTGCAAAATGCCAACCAGGAATATAAGAGCATAGTATATCAACACAGAAGAGAGATTTAGTTTTAGTGCACCTCAGAAAAGAAAGGTTCCCAAGGGGAACATATAATAAACTGAATATGAAAAAGATAGGGTCGTGTAAGATTTTATGAAAATTTGAGACAAATGATTATGAGATAGAATCTCCATATGGTGTAGGAATATCACCCATATTCAACATAGAAGGTATGTATCCTTACAAAGCAGATGAAGCAGGAGGAGAAGAGAATCAAAAGGAATTTTAGTGTGTTAAAAAGATGCCTATAGCTGAAAATCCACAAATGGAAAGGATCATTGATCAAAGCGTTAGCAAGAAAACCTGGAGAAAGAGATATTTTGAGTATTAGGTAAAATGGAAGGGACAACTGATTGAGGATTCCAGTTGGGAAAGTGAAGAAAATATCCAGAAACATGGACAGACGGTGCAGGAGCTCATGAACAAGAGTCCATGAATTTTTCAGCCAGAGGAGTATGATGCAGGAGCATCGTAATAACATGCAAGTGGAGGACAGTTGGATATGCACCAGTGCCCATTTTGAAGATATTTTAAATTTGAAAAGATGAGACATTAATGTAATTTATGGAAGGGATGTATTTGCATTTATGGTTCAGAGATTGTAACGCATATCTTGAGCGGTTTCTCTCATCTGTCATTTGTATCCATTTAATGTAATTGTTGCCCCTCTTTTTTCACCTAAATGAGAAAAATAAGGGTGCTTACAAGCCCAGTTGGGTGATCTAGGCAAGACAGTAGTAGAGGAAAGAGTTATAAGTGTAAAGCATAAAAGATAAGCAAAGAATTAAACTCAGAAGGACAAAAGCAACTAAACTAGAGTGCATAAGGACGTTAGAACAAGAAATAAACAAGGCTCATGGCACTAATGGAAAGGATTGTACTAGTGGAAAGAAAACACCAAAGAGAAAGGGAGACTTTGGGTCCCCTCTTCCTCCAAGGGAGGGCTCTTGGACCCCCAAATATTGAGCTCTTCTTACAAATAAGGAACTAAAATGAAATGGTGAAGAGAATTCAAAGAACATTCAATCTATAGGTGATATGAATGGCTAACTGAAATGATGCTAGCATGATCTTGATGAGGAAAGAGGATCCTCCAAGAGAATATCAGCAGCATAAAAATGAAAATTAATTCCTTGAAACTATAGTGCACCCATGGCTTCCTTTTATAGCATAGCTTTGAGGTATTATGCAACTAGTTCTTAGTGTGAATAAGGGGCCCTTTAGGTCTTTGACCAGACCCCTAGTCAGATTCAACCGAGATTTGGATGTCAAATCGACTTGGACGTTGAACCAGAAGTGGGTGGAAGGACGACCAATATCATAAATGCATCGTTTTGAGGTGTGCATGGATTTTTGCATCCACGGTCACACATCGGGTGCATGTGCGCTTTTCCGACATTATCTGTTTGTCACACGTGTGCGTGTGCCTTGTGTATTTATAGCGCATTCTGATTTTATTGTTGGTTGTATAGTTTTGGACCTTTTGGAGATGCATTTTTGGCCCATGAGTGAACTAATGAGTTTTTTGAAGATGTTGGATTTCTGTAACCATTTGCGAACAAAATTCTGGTGATAACAGATGCCCCCTAATGTGTGAGGTTAGGAGGATACATATAGCCAAAATACATCAATGTTTCTTCTACTGAGAATACATGTGTAAGATAGAGTGTTGTGGGGAGTGTCAAGAGTGATCCATTGGAAGGAGAGGGGAAACTATAGGACCCAAGCCTTTCCCAAGGTGTGGAAGAAAAAATAAAACTGTGTACAAACAAGGCGGGCATGCCCCTTGCTCATCTCATGTAACTCAAAAAGATGTAATATAGTAACTGAAGCTATGTTGTGGACGTATATCACTGCAGTGCCCTTCGGGGCGGTTTGATAATAATAGAGGACAATTCTGATGGTGAACAAAACTTTGAAAAGGGGTAAGGAGACCTGTGAGAAGTGTCGATAATGTGCAGACATTGATAGTCTATCAAATTTCATAGGTCTTCAGCTAAGATAAAACAACTGTAATAGTCCCAAAGTAAGACCCACCGTAACAAGAGATAGTGTTGAAGTCGAATGTTATGGGGGTCAACGAAAATAGAGAACAATGGTGGTTTTCCATGTGTCGTCCAAGACTCCTCATTGTAAAGTTAATGAAGTCAAGATACTGTCGTCCTTTTGGAAACCGTGTTGATGTCGACAGAAAGGGAGATGCAACTCCAAGAAGAAAAGAGATTTCTGAAATCCAGTTGATGATATCAGAAACTAATGAGGTATATGGACGAATTCAAGATGCGGTGAGACTCAAGACTGCCCTTGGTTGGGGAGATATGCAAAGTGGCAGCAACCATAAAACTGAATCTAGCACCAGGGGGACGACTAGACAAGGATGATGTGTTCTAGATGTGTGACACAATGGAAAAACACAGAGATCAAAAATGTGTATGGGCTGTAAGATGCTCGGGGTTTTATGGATAGTGTCATTGATGTTGGGAAGTGAAAATTTCCCCAACCAAGGGTGACAAGGGTTTCTTTTCCAGAAAAGGAAGGTCCCTAAAGGTGACAACAGAAAGCTATGAAGATGCAGAAAAAGGGTTTGTACAATTATCAAAAGAATAAAAAAAAAGTTGGGATAATTGTGCAGATACAGAAATGGGTGCCCCAATGTAAGATGGATTGGCCTAATGATGGCGTAAGTTTCTTGGAAAACAAGTGGAGGGTTAGGGCCCCATAGGCGGGTTTCTGTATTAGGGAAACGTACGGAGGACAATCTGTAGAGGGGAAAAGTGGAGGTGGATGAAGTGGGTGGTTAATGATACTGCGGAGGTGCAGTTGAAATAAATCCTTGAAGAGTAACCTGGGAGTCCATTGGGAAAGTTAGAAAAATGAGGAGAATGAGTATGGGGTTGATTCTTGGAAATGTGTAAGACTATCGGGACTCCCATCCCTAGGGGGTGAAAATAGCATGAGTGTCAAAATGTCCAGGGGAAATATGATTGGGACAACTCATGTGGGCGAGAGTGCCACCAGGTGACAGTACCAAAATGAAGTGGAGGTGACAGTACTGCAGAGCCAGATATAGGGATCCTAGAGGAAAAGATCGAAGGGATTGACTGGGAGTTGCATTTTCAGATTCAGAGGGAATGACTACATGCCAATGTCGATGATATACCTAAAGGGATATTGGTGCCGTATGGTGATCAATCAGCTACACACATAAAAATTGAATACCCAACGTGAACAATATCTGAAGAGAAAAGATCATATAGCAGTTATTCAATAATGTAAGCATGTGTATCTGAGCGTAATATGAGAAAAATGTCCCCTAGGGGTTGAGGATGGAAAAATGGCGTAGGGAATGGAATTATGTAGGTAACAGGGTCCTGATCCTGTGGCTAAAGACGAATCGAAAAATGGGTGCCTGAAGCTCCCAGAATTGAGTTTGGAATTTTGGCAAAATGGACTATATTTAGTTGTAGGGCCCACAAAGCCACCTCATTTGTACCTGTTGTCTTATTGAGTGGACGAGTGATTTTAGAGGAGATTTGGAGATTCTGGGAGATTGAGGCAGTCAATTTAGGATTAGTGAGTTTCAGGTTAGTTGTCGTATCCTCCTGCATAGAATTAGGGTTTCTATTTTTGGGCAGGGCCTGTACGGAGGACTGTACAAGGGGTTTTGTGGGTGTGGGCCCCCCAATGCATGGGCAATCGAGAATTTCATGTGCACAAGTACACGAATATAATTTAGACATCCGCGCATGGGGGTTCCCGAATGGGGAAAATAGGCGTGCATGGCATGCGCACCTGTGCAATGCACAACAATGCATGCATGCGTGTCTGTACCCCTAACAGCTGCGCATGTGTGTACAACTGTGTAGTGAACAAGCGCGCTATGATTCGCGCTTGTATGTGTGATAGGGGTGCATGAATGAGCCTCTGTATGGCCAATAGTCGTGCATGAGTGCGTGACTAGGGGGTGAACAGGTGTGCATGTGGGAAAAATAGTCGTGCCTGTGAGGTAAAGATGAAGGATTTAAAAACTTATCTTTTTTGGATTTTTTTGAGGTTATGATGACTAATCAAGTGTTGTATATGTGGGTGTAGGTGATCATTTGGACGATGTCGGTTCATTGGAGAGAGAGGGACTGGTCATGCCTGAGGGAGGTAGTGAGGGATGAGGATATGGCAGTGTGAGACACTTTGGCAGCATGTGGGCTACTGAAGTTTTTTTAGTGTTCACTAGTACGGGCACATGAGTATTTGTTGCAGTTTCTGATCAGGATGTGGAGCCATGACCTGCATTGTTTTATGGTGCGGGGTGAGAAGCTAGCCTTCACTGTGGTGGAGGATGTATATTTCTTGACTGGGCTCCCTTTTTGGGGAATCCCACTACTGGTGGAGCCCATAGTACCCGGGGATGGTCAATTCGTTGTCTTAGATTGGAGATATTGTTTGGGGGAGAACTTTATATCAGGCTTTGTGGTGAGTATCGGGGTGATGGACGCCCTTGTGCATCGTTGTGTGGCAGCGATTATTGTGAGAGTCTACGGGTCTCTTGCGACTCAGCGGATCAATGGAGGTCATCTGAGGATCATGGAGAGAGCATTGGCGGGCGAGCACTTCGCCTGGGGCTTGATGATCCATGCCAAGATGGTAGGGTAGATTGACAGGTGTTGTGTTGCTGACTTGGGGGAGTTTTCCTTTGGGTCGATCTTGGTGGCATGGTTTCTGGAGAGGGTGTCGATGTTGTTCCCTAGAGTGTTGTTAGGTGCTCTTGGTGTGCGAGAGCCGCGACTGAGGGGGTGGGCGATAATCCTGGTTCATCACGGTGGTGGGGAGGTTGGTCAATATTTCACGGCCAAGGCTGCACAAGTGTGGCATTAGATGCAAAAAATCATACTGCAGTATCCCTATTTTTGGGTGGACTTCCAAGATGATCCAGAGATGGTTTTACCACCAAGAGAGGTGTTCAACCACAGAGGTATTGTAACACCCAGAATTGAAAAGACACTATATATCTACTAATTTACTTAATTTCTGTACCAATTTACTTAATTTCAGTAAGCTCTTAAGAAGTAAAATTTTTCATAATTTGCAAAGCTATGTGCATACTTGCGTAAATAAATTTGGCAAAAAAAAATATTAAATTTAAGTAAACACTTCACAATTTAAGTTTAAATACCTGTCACTGATGCTACTATCCGCAGCAGCTTGAATCTTCGCTTGAACCTTCGCTTGCAGCAGCTTGAACCTTCAGCTTGAACACTCCAAAACCGGCCACCCTACCGACCAGTGCGCCTGGCCCTAGGACATCTACGGATGTCCTA
>ML793266.1:494422-514220 GCA_009831015.1 Picea engelmannii | reverse complement strand
TATTTCAGCTTAAGTATAATCCAAAATAATTAATTAATAACTTGTAATCAATTTAAGGTTATATCATAATTAATTATAATTTAGCTAGTGTTTCAGATTATTTATGAAATTATTTACAGTAATAAGAAAAGGGTCATTACAGGTATGACGTGATTTTCAATGGTTTGATATTCAGATAGCATAGCATGTTTGTTATGTATAGATGGATGTTGATACTACCATTTGTTTGTTGTATGTGAAGATGTGGGACCTCGTGGGTGTGAGGTGGAGTTGGTTAGAGCATCAGCTCGTCAGGGGCCACTGAGGCCTCCGCGGGAAGAACTACAGGCAGGAGAGCGACGATAGCAGGATGATGTTGGGGCGAGGCCTGCTAATGATGAGAGAGCAGCTAGGCGACGCCAGTTCGATGACCTCGGTTCAAGGCCATCGCATGCTCTTCAAACATAGGCCAGGGGAGAGTTTGAGGATGTTTGCTGTCACTTGGAGGCAGTACTACAAGGAGTACCTGAGGGCATGTGGTCATGGATCCTAGACGAGGGAGTCCTAGAGCAATGTGTGAGCATTCCGATGGCATGGAGGACAGTGGTTCAGAGAGCAGTTGTAGTGGGGGTACAGATGACTGGGAGGTTGCCTCTAGGACCTAAGGGACCCCTAGCTGGTGGGGCCCCTCCTCCAGAGAGAGGGCCAGGTGGTGGAGCTTTAGAGGTTCCATGAGTGCCTCTATATTTATGTATTTTTTGTATCTATATAGGCTGGTGAGCCCATTTTGTATATGGTGGTGTAGCACCGTGTTGTATTTATAGGGTTAAGGTGGTTTACCTACGTACAGATAGTGTACCTAACGTACTATTTTTTGTAAACACTGATGACACATTGACCTGTATATATATATGTATGTATATACATTTTTGGGATCTTTGTGGTGTTCACTTGTGTTGATGTTTGTTAGTGCTTTTTGATGGTGTCTAATCTATATGATGTTGACAAACTGGTTATGATTTATGTATGCATACTGGTGTCTTGATGTGATAAATGCCAATCTAACACTAGGTTAGCCATGTTATCTATTATTTGATTAAATTTTCTTGGAATATGTGTAAATGTAATGGAATCAAAATGTCGAGATAAGAGTCTAACTTGTAGGTATTTGCGGAAGAGGGACAGATCGCAGACACAGTATACATTGTTGAGATGGAGGACAACTAGTTGGGAATCTAATAAAACGTTAAGGTGGTGAACATGGCGGTGACTGGCCTTAGCGAGGAGGCCAATGAATGTTATGTATTCTGCTTGTTTATTGGTTGTTGACCCCAAACATATGTCGCTGGAGTGGAGTAGCGTTTGTGAGGGGGAATAAAGGGCCCATGTGGTCGAAGAGAGATTTGGTGTCCAATGGCTAGCTTCGTCAACGTAATCGATATGGTAGGCTGGTGGGGGAGGCATTTTTCAATCACACAAATGGTAAATTAGACAAAGGCATGGAGAAGAAGACTAAAAACTATAAAAAATCGTACAGAAAGAACAATCCTAGTGTAGTATGTCTACGCTTTTAGGTGTAAAATTTCTTTAAGTACAACTCGTTGATGGGTTCTTTGAGAGGTTGACCTTCGGGGGAGGCTAGGATGTAGGCACCTTTAGTGAGGCAATGTTGGATGGTGTAAGGTACATGCCATAATGACTCGAACTTGCCATGGCCAAAGGTATCATGAGCGATATCGTAAGCAAGGATGAGGTCGCCTTCATTGAATGAGAGAAGGTTGACATGATGATCAAAGGTGGCCTTGGACCATGTTTTGGATGCCTCATTATTCTGTAATGAAGACCAACGACTCTAAGTTCAACAAATGCTTCTCCATTGGAGCAGTGTAGGGTAATAGCTCAATAGCGGTGCGTAAGGTGGGAATTTTTCATTCGATGGGGAGAGTGGCCTTGATCCCATGGACAAGATGAAATGGCGTGAAGCCAGTGACAATTTTAACTGTCATGCGATAAGCCCATAGCACGGAAAATAACATATGGTGCCAATTGGTCTTATGTTTGTTAACTGTGCACTGCAACATGGTTTTGAGGACCTTGTTGACCACCTCAACTTGTCCATTGGACTGAGGGTAGTATGGGGAGGTGAACTCGTGGGAGAAGCCTAACTAAGAGGAGGGTTCAAAAAAGATCTCATTCTCGAAGTGTTTCCCATGATCGGAGACTAGTTGTAGTGGGACTCCAAAGCGAGAGATGACATGGTTGAAGAAGAAGCGTGTTGCAGTGTTGTTAAATGTAGGCATGGCTTCGGCCCACTTAGTGAAGTAATCGACTATGATGACAATGTATTTGTTTCCATTGTTGGATGGAGGGTTGCAAGTCATGAAGTCTATGCCCCATTTGCAAAAGGGGCCAATAATAATGACCAGGTGTAGAAGATCAGGTGGTGCTCATGCTTTGTTGGCATAAAGCTGACATTTTTCACAGTGTTTCACAACGTGGATGAAATCGTGAACCAATGTAGGAAAACAATAACTTGCACGAATGATTTTTTGAGTAGTGGACATCTCGAAGAGGTGACCCCCATAAGCGCCACTGTGGCAGTCGATCAAGACTCGATCGGCCTCGTCGATAGTCAAACATCGGTGGAGTATAGTGTTGACCTCTCACCAATATAATATATCACCAATAAGTAGGTAGCAGGGAGCCTGGTGACAAATATGTGACGATCGTCACGAGAGAGGTGGTGTCCAAATTTCTGTGTTCGGAGGTAGATGAGAAGATCATCATACCAAGGGTCATCTGAGGGGATGTGAAAGAGATTTTTGTCGGGGAAGTCAAAATTGATGGGGGTATGGGTGGTATCGGAGGGAAATGTCATGATGAATTCGGCGAGGATGAGGGCTTTCTTTCTCTTGGGTGTTGAAAATTCAATTTCGTACTCCTGAAGGATGATGATCCATCGGGCAAATTTACCATTAATTTTTCGGTGAATGAGCAAGTATTGCATGGGGTTGGAATCTACTATGACTTTGGTAGTTTGAAGCAAGATGTAATGGTGCAATTTCTGGACTATGAGGAAAACTGCAAGGGCCAATTTCTCTTCGTGATTGTGTTTCAAGGGTTTCCTTGAAATATTTTTACTAATGTAGTAAATTACATGCTCACAATCGTCATCCCCTAGTTGGACGAGAACTCCTGCTACTGAGACGACGAAGGTCAAGATATAGAGGATGTAACTGTGGTTAAAGTCAGGTGGACTAATTAATGGGGCGATGGAGAGGGCCATTTTGAGATCATCAAAATCTTTTTGGGCATGTTCATCCCATTGGAATGGGATATCATGCCGTAAGAGGCGAAGGAAACCATGTGCCCGAGTGGCGTAATCGGGGCCAAAGCGGCGTAAAAATTTATCTTTGCCTTGTAGGCTCTGTAGTTGGCATAAATTTCATGGTGGGGGAATGTCTGTGATAGCTTGGACCTTGAGGGCGTCAACTATAATGCCACGTTGGGAGACGATAAACCCAAGGAGGCGCTCAGCAGTAACACAGAACACGCACTTGATGGGATTCAAGCAGATGTTGTACTGACGACCCCGTTTGAAGATGATTCGTAAATCATTGAGATGTTGAGTGCATTTTTTGGAGCAAGCGGTGAGATCATCCAAGTAGGCGAGAATTATTTGAGCCAAATCATGAAAAATGTATGTCATGGCACATTGGAAAGTGGCTCCTACATTGTTGAGGCAGAAAGTCATGACACAATATGCAAAAGTTCCGTAGGGGGTAGTGAATGTGGTTTTGTATTGATCGGCTAGGTGGATTTGAATTTGGTTGTAGCCAGAGAAACTATCCATGAAAGATAGGGCCTTGTGACTGGCGCAATCATCGATAGTTTGGTCGATAAAGGGTGTTGGAAAGTTGTCCATGGGATAGACGTGATTGAGATCGTGAAAGTCCGTACAGACATGGATACTGCCCTATTTTTTATTGACAGGGATGGGGTTGGAGACCCATGAAATATATGCAATGGGGTATATGAACATTGCAGCGCGTAAATTGTCAATTTCGGCCTTGATGGCCACAGCTTTGGATGGGTGTAGTGGATGCTGTTTTTGACGGACAGGTGTGATATTAGGCCAGGTGTCTATACGATGTTGGACAATAGAGGGATCAAGGCTGGGAATCTCTGTGGATGACCAGGAAAAGATGTCCTGGTATTCCTGGAAGAGAGATTTGTAGGCAGTGATTTCTTCAGAAGAGCATGCGGCGCCAATGGTGATTTCCTCTGAGACCCCATATTTGATGGAATATCGATTTTGATGGTTGGGGAAATATTGGCCATATTTCCTTCTTCAAAAGCATCAGGGGCAGGGATAGGGTTTTTGAACCAATCTATATGACCCGGTGGGAGAAAATCTTTGGTTTCAACTGCGTATATGGGGTTTTGGTTAGGAGGCACAACGATTTTCTATGAAGGAAAAAGTGCTCTATGGTGGAGCACGTCCCATGGGAAATCAAATTTAGTTAACTCCTTAAGGTTGTCTTCGTCGCAGTGAAACTGTCGACAATATAGGGGATCGAGAGGAGTATTTTCGGTGACGGTCACCATGGGGTTTTTTTTTAGTAGTAGTGATGGAGAGGGGGTATTGCAAGGAGGTTGCGATGGTTCACTTGACATACACCAAATATCGAGATATTGTGGGTTGAAAACGATAGTCAGGCGTAGAATTTCCGTGGGGAAATGAATTGGAGAATTGGGGGGATTTGGGGGTAAATCCTCATATAAATCATCCAGGAAGCATGGGGGAGTAGGGAGTGCCTCAAGTTCTGAAAAGAAGATATGAACCACGTAAATTGATGGGGTAGGGGTACTCAGTGGTCCTGCTAGAGGGGGGAGTGTAGAGTTTTTAATTAGGGCCAGTTGGCAATGCCTGTATTCAATGATCATAGGACATTGATATGTGAAATGATCAAGTGATTCACATAGAGAGCAAGGATGTCTCATACGTTCGTTGATTGAGTTCATGACATAATGGATGTTGGTGACATGTGTTGGGGTGGGTTCTTGCTGAAAGCGATGGCGTACGACTGTTAGCATCTACCGTAATTGAGGTAATGTTGGACAATGGTGTGTGTAATGGCCATATTATGAATAGATGGCGTATGAAAATTTGGTTCGCAATCCTTTGCTATTTGTGTTAGGGGAGATAACGATAGTACTAGATGAAGCGACGAGAGGTGGTGGTGCTCAAGGGAGTTGAATTAGATTGCGTAGCTTGGGTAGAGATGGGCATTTGTTGGTGGGGTGTCTGTCTTTATCGTATAGCGTGCAAGGAGGTTGGACACATGGGGGAAGTGGAGCGATGGGATCTTTCTTTTTCCATCTTCCCCCAGCTATAGTAGGGGTGATAGTGAGTGGGAGTGTGGGTGGGATGGTGGGGGTAAGTATGGGAATCTGCCTCAAGATTCCTTATGTTTGGGGAGAGATGGATGCTTGAGGGACCATCTCAGGCAACACAGTCGGGGGTGGGTGCTGGACATATTTTTGTGGGGCCTGCTGGGGGGTAGGCGGTACTGGGGGACGTGTTCCATTTCCAGATTCTTTCATCCGTTTAAAGTTAGCTATTTGGGGGAAATGGTGAGTATAATGGCCATATTCACCGCAAAGAGAACAAGGGAATTTTGTTCAAATATTGTTGTTGTTCTTCCCTTGGCTTTTTTTTTTATTGCCCCCTTCAGGGTTCTGGTTTCCTTGGTATTGGTTACCCCCGGCAGGTTGATTCAGCTGGGGTTGGTTCTGATTTCCTCCTGGTCCAGGGTTATTATTGTTTCATTTTTTTCCTTTTTACCTGGCATTGTTCGACTGATGAGATGGATTAGCCATATTCAATGGTTCAAAATTTTGATACTGCTAAATGGGAGAGGGTTGAACAAAATTAACCCCAGCATGTGGTTGTCCGTGTGGGTAAGGAATGGGCTGGGGGGGGCCAGGGAAAGGAAAGTATGGATTATTATGTGGTAATGATCTGTAGCATGTGTAGGAAGGCATGACACTTTCACTAGTGTTTATGGTGCAAGCAAAGGTAGAGGGGGTACTAGAACTAGGTTGGGCTATGGGGTGTATTGTGGGTGCTGGCGATGGTCCGCTGGTGGGTGGAGGAAAGGTTAAGGGGTATGGTTGTGAATAAGGGGCAGGATTATAATAAGGGGGTATGCTGGTGGATATTGAGGTATGCCATACATTGGTGGTTGTTGGGGATGTGAATTTTAGTGTGTAGTGGTACCAATCAATCCATCCACTGAGTGAGACATCCCAGGTTTGTCTTGGCTGAATGGCACGGGTCTCGGGGCATTAGGTAGGAATGTAAACAAGTACCCTGACTATGAGTAAATGAGTTCAAACTGTTGGGCCTTGCTAATGGATTCTTTTTTAGACTGGGGGAAGGTGACGACTACGTCTTTGGAAATGAGGGAAACAAGTTATTTGAGGAACCAATTGAGACATTGTTGTGGATTATCTTCATCTTTGTAGAGACTATGTCGCCAACGCCACTTGTGAATTTGGTTAGCGATGTGCATGGCAGAGGTTTGTTTAAATTTTGAGAGTAGTTTGAGGCCATTGTCATGACAAATTGGTAGTTGAAAGAAGGTCAAGAAATCTTTGGCCAAGGACTCAAAGGTCACATGGGATCTAGATTTTTCTTCTACATACAACTTAGTTGATGGGCCAATGATTATACGTTGAAATAACCTTAATCAGACGGAATTGTTCATGATGTTGTTTGAAGAGAACCATAAGTGAAAGGTCATGATATGGTTGGCGGGATCGTCTCCTAGTTTTCCTTCAAACTTGGGGATGTCTGAAGGCAGTTTGGTAGGCATTGCAGGCCATGTGGGGTTGTGCAATATAGGATCATCGGTGAGTTTAGTCAGATCCAGTATGTTGAGGGAAGCCAAGTATGGCATCTGAGGTGGTGGCAGAGGATTAGTTCCAACCATGGTGTGAGTGTTTTGCGTACTTTACCCTTGAGGGGGACGAGGTGGGTTTGTACTCCCCCCTTGAGAAGAAGTTGCCCCCCTGCTTCCATGTAAAGGAGAGTGTGGGGATGTTGGACCTTGGGAAGTGGACCCAAGCAAAGTGGAACCAAGAAAAGATGATCCCAAGATAGTAGCACTCACAAGGGTGTGGGAAAGTACAACTGATGAGTTGGCAAGACTAGGAACTCCCCTGAGGATGGGAGGGAGATTTAGAAAGCATCTGGAATGACAAGGATTATGTGGGTCCCCTATGATGTCCGACTAGCAAAGTGGATGTGTGCAAATAGTGATGAGAGCAATTAGTGAACAAGAGACTTTGTATAACTTGGACCTCCACAATATATCTCACAATCGTATGTAATTACAAGAACAACATACATAAATCAATAAATAAATAAGCATACAAGTGGTTAGGTGGATTTTTTCCACGTGGGAGAACAAAGAAAACAAATGCTCGTGTCCTAAAAGACGTAACGTCCTTCCTCTCAACCAACCGTGTACCTTCCAATAGCACTCGACAATGGGGTCTGAAGCCACTGGAAGAGGAACTAGTGAAGGATGAAGTAATCTGTTATAATGAGGGGCAGAGGGTGCATATCTCGAAAGAGATGGCAATATTTCCCAATAGCCACACAAAATTTGATCAAGGTGCAATTGCAGCCCACAATTGCCACTTGGGTAGATGTCCTAAAATTTGGTCACTAGGTACCTCAGTCAAGGTGTGACATTTAGATTTTCGGCCTATGAAATGGGTCACAGGCTAGATCCCGTCCAAGAGGTGGGTACCTCAAAGGGGGACGCACAGAACAACCAAACCTCGTCCTTCAACCCTTCATGGGTATCTCCCTACCTTATGGTGTAGGAACACTTCACTTTGAGGATTTAAAGTTCCCTATTTGACAACTTCTATTGTTTGAAGATGTGAGAACCAGATAACGGGGAGTTATTTGGATGCCTATCCCCTAAATCCTATCTAGACTAAATAATTTCTTTTGGCACCTCCCGTGGAGGAAAACTTAGTGAGTTTTTAGAAAAAATTTAGATGTGGTTGTTTGAGAGATTTGGGGTGTGATCCAATCTCATTGAAATTAAGGGGGAGTGGATAGTTTCATCAAGAAAAGGGTGGGGTGTTTCGGAATCCATTTGGAGGAAACTTACTTCAACCTCCATGTTTCGAGATGAAAATCTATGTGAGTGAGTAGTGACTTTTGTGTGTGAACAAGTGAAAGTGTGCCAATATTTTTAATAAATTAGGTGTCACCTTGCTGCATGTGGACATCACTTGGTCCTTACAAGTCTTGATTACCTAATTAACTAAATGTCGTTGGTACAACCTTGCGGAATTTTAAAGTCCCTAGGAAACTAGCATGTGGACATGTGGGTCCTTACTATTCCTTTAACTCCCTAATGTGATTTAATATAAGAAAGCTTTGAAACTATCCTAGATTGTGCATATGTGGGCATGTATGGACCCGTTACAAAACCTTTAAACTTCCCTAGTGATTTAATATAAGAAATTAAACTTCAATCACTATCATATCTTTGTATCATGTGGGCATGTATGGGATCGTTACAATCTTAAGATGTGTTTTGAAAAAAATAAACTAAGAGGAGTCCCGAAGGGGTTGTTGTCCTCTCCTAAAGATTTTTTCTTTCTAAGGGAGATGAAATTTTTCCTCAATCTCTTTCTGATTCTCAAGATCACTTTGGGGAGAGAGAGAAGAGCATACTCAACAATTGATATCCAATTTCTGGTCCCAATGCAAGTTTTATATGTGATCTAAATATAATTCCAACTTATACACATAGTCAAAGCAAGTCATCCATGTGGCAACATGAAAGCAAAAGAGGAAAAATTATGATTTTAACCCCCTATGTGCCTATGTTTTGACTAATCCCTTTATATGGA
This sequence comes from Picea engelmannii, assembly GCA_009831015.1. NCBI lineage: Eukaryota > Viridiplantae > Streptophyta > Pinopsida > Pinales > Pinaceae > Picea > Picea engelmannii. Next base: position 505,295 of record ML793266.1, on the reverse strand, counting down.
GGGGGAATATAAGTGTGGTGTAGATTACAATGTGCATGGAATCAATTTTAAGAAGGTTATGGGCCTTCCATAGATCACAAAAAGATTACAATGTGTATTTTTCTCCACAGGTGCGCGGGTCTCAGAATAGACAGAGGCATTGTGGGTGCCAATGCATGAACTAAAAGTGACTTATGGGCGTTGGTGTGCAAAATGCGTTGAAAAATATAGTGGTTTCAGTGCACGTGTGCTAAAGACATGCCTGCGGGTTAAAACATGTGCACACTTTCTATTACACTACTGTGAAGAAAATTTCAGATGAAATTCTCTCTGCTCAGCTTTGAACTTGGCTTTTTGCAGGTCATCTTGGGCCAGTTATGGTCCTTGCAAGTTAAAGAAACAAACAGAAGAGAAAAAACAACCCAAATGGGGTAGGAAATTGATACCTTTCCTTAGTGGAGTTGCCAATCTGTTGCACCTCTTTTGTCACCTAAATGAGCAAAATAAGGGTTCTTACAAGCCCAGTTGGGTCAGCTAGGCAAGACAACAGTAGAAGAAAGAGTTAGAAGTGTAAAGCATAAAAGATAAGCAAAGAATTGAACTAATAAGGATAAAAGCAATTGAAATAGAGTGCATAAGGACATTAGAACAAGAACTAAACAAGGCTCATGCCACCAATGGAAAGGATTGTATTAGTGGAAAGAAAACACCAAAGAGAAAGGGAGACTTTGGGTCCCCTCTTCCTCCAAGGGAGGGCTCTTGGACCCCCAAATATTGATCTCTTCTTACAAATAAGGAACTAAAATGAAATGGTGAAGAGAATCCAAAGCACATTCAATCTAGAGGAGATATGAATGGCTAACTGAAATGAGGCTAGCATGCTCTTGATGAGGAAAGAGGATCCTCCAAGAGAATATCAACAACATAACAATGCAAATGAATTCCTTGAAAATATAGTGCACCCATGGCTTCCTTTTATAGCATAGCTTTGAGGTATTATGCAACTAGTTCTTAGTGTGAATAAGGGGCCCTTTAGGGCACCTTTAGGTCTTTGACCATCCCCCTAGTCGGATTCAACTGATATTTGGATGTCAAATCGACTTGGAAACTGAACTAGAAGTGGGTGGAAGGCCGACCAATATCATAAATGTGTCGTTTTGAGGTGTGCACAACTTTTTGCGTCCACAGTCACGCATCAGGCACATGTGCGCTTTTTCAACATTATCTGACTATCGCACGTGCACATGCACCTTGTGTATTTATAGTGCATGTTGATTTTATTGCTGGTTGTATAGTTTTGGACCTTTTGGAGATGCATTTTTGGTTGATGAGTGAACTAATGAGTGTTTTGAAGATGTTGGATTTTTGTAACCATTTGCAGATGAAATTACGGTGCTAACAATAATAAATGTAAAGTAAATGTAGGATTTAATTTCGATTAGATAGCTTGAGATGTAGGAGGGAAAACTCAAGAAAGCTCCCTCATATGTATTGTATTGTATAATTCTCATTGTAAGAGCAGAAGATGTAGAGAAAGAGAGCATAGGAGAATAGAGCATAAGATAGATTATAGAAGTTGTTTGAGTAGATAGTTGTTGCTATTGAAACCATGTATAGAAGCACTTAAATTAATATATGAAGGCTTTAATTCAATTTCATGGTGTTGATATGGTCATTGTTTACATCTATTGAATGGTATGTTTACAGTTTGCTTATATGATCTATTGTGCATTTTTTTCAATGCTTATGTGTATGATTTCATGTTGAATGTATGAAGTCTGTGAAAGGGGAAGTATGAGTTTCAATTGTTTCTCGTCCTGAGAATTCCTACAAGGAGTGCAATGAAGGTTCGTAAGGAGTGTGTTGACAAGATTCTGAGTTTTACCTCAGAAAAGATTAGGAGGGATATCGTTGTTCTCATACCAATAGAAGTGCAGGTTCTCATACCATTGTTCTCATACCATTGTTTTACCTCAGATATCGTTGTTTTACCTCAGAAAATCTTACCTTGTTTTACGGGATACCATTGTTCTCATACCATTGATTTACCTCAGAAAAGATTAGGAGGGATATCGTTGTTCGCAAGAATCCCTTAGAATCTTAGAGTTTTTTGCAAACACCAAGCTCAAGAGTGATAGAGACTTCGAATAGTCTCAGAAGGAAGAACAAGGGTTTAAGTCGCTTCGCAGAAGGAAAACTTAGAATGAAGAATGCCAAGTTATTTGGCAAGAGTTATCAAAAGTCTGAACGGACGGTTGAAATTCTCTGAGGAAGAACCACCAATTTTCTGTGGACCATTGGATCTAGTAGATAGGCAGAGGGGTTAAGGAGAGATTCCTTAAACACTTGCAAGCTCATGAGATATAGTAGTCGTTAGATCTATATCAATGAGATTCGTTGATATGATGTTTTGAATTTCATCATTTCGGGAATTCGGGAGTGTGGAGAAAGTTGTGACTCAGAGTCAAGAGTCGAGAAATCCTGATTCACAAAATTTTGATTTCAAGAAGGAAGGATCTGGACCATCAGATTGTGGAAGAATTTGGGTCGTAGATCCATAGCAAAGAAGTCACGAGTTCAGACTTCAGAGGAAGGGGAAAGCGTTGCATCAAGAACTCATGAGTCGTGAAATTATGACGTGCTTGGAGTTTGACCCCCAAGTTATAGCAGAGGGTCACATTAGGAGAATTTAAGGGAGGAGCTAGAGATCGTTAGCCCATTTCAGGGTTTTGGAACTTGAAGGATTTAGAGAACTCAACATAGGAATTTTGAAGTTGCAAAACCCGACGTTCCCTTTTGGGGTAAGCCTGTGGTCACACCAGTGGTCACGAGGAGTGGAGGTTTATGCCTAATGCTTGTTTCGCGTGGGTGTGACTTCTAGAAGGACCTGTGGTTATATTTTTTGTGGATATTCCATCTCTAAATCAAGGATCCATTTCATCTCAAAGGAAGAAGAATATCCATAGGCCGAGATGTCAGCAGATCCCTGCTTAGGTAGGGGTGTTGCATCATCCATCCACTTTCCCCTGTCATAAGACCACTACTACACTTAGCCATTTTTTCAATTTCATGGGTTTGCGGGTTCAAGCCCTCATCCTCCAAGTTTTGTGATCTTCAATTTGCATCCTAAGTTTCGTGTTCTACATTTTTACCATCATATTTTTCACGGGTGCTAAGCCCTAAATTATTTTATTCCTTCTTCATGCAAGTCCGACCGACCGCCTTCCTACACTTACATATTTTTGATCATCCATAACCACAAGTTAGAGGCTTCATAAAAAGATCCATATTCAAATGCGCTCTCATCCATCCCTATCATTCTCTTGATTTCCCCAATATGCATTATTTTTTGTTTAATGCTAACAACTATTGTGCAGGATTTGAAAATATCGCCATTAATGGTGAAAGGCTCAAGGAATTACTCATTAAATTGCATTAAATATCCATTCTCAAAGGGATTAAATTATCATCATCTCTCTGAAAAGATTTATTTGAGGTTATTGTCCAACTGAATAAATACTCTCTTCAACCTATGGCATCATGATCTAGACAACATTTTTGTGGTGATACTTTAAATATCTTTGGTCGTAAAGAATAGAACTTTCAGTGGTCAAGAGAATATTCATATTATTCCTCTCATTTTTCATAGAAAGACATAATTTGGGAATCTATAATCACTTGCATTGGGGGTGTTCCTAAGGTTATTGACTGTAAAGAACTTGTTGCATGGTGTGTGGGGAAGTACGTGCCAAGCCAAAAAAATCTACAACTCCAACATAATTCTCTGATTTCCCTTTCACCGCAAGTTTTTGGAAATATGTTGAAGATCCCAAAGCTGACACTTACTATCAAAGGAGAAGACTACACATATTTTTTGAAGAAACATAACAATGGGCTTGACCTCCTACCTAAATATTTCGAGAATCTTGCATCTATTCTAGAATACATAACCAGAATCTAGTTTGAGTCTTTTAAAAACCCCTATTGAGAAATTGTGTGGTTGTTTACCAGGTTGACAGGTCAGGAAAGCACTGCTTCTATCTATAGCATTTGTAACACCATGTTTCCCCCAGTCTGTAAAAATAACTATATTGGCCAAGAACTATGGAAAAATCAAAGATGTGAATGTTTGATTTGATGGACCTTTGTATAAAAGGTCGATGAACGTAAATTGTGTTATGATTATGTGTTGCATGACTGCTCGGAGGGGGGATTTTCTAAAAGAGACCATGATGGCTAATGAGAGGTGGTGGAAGGGACCTGGAATGGTTGCGTTAACTTCCACCGAACCAATACTGTACAAGTTTTTACTTGCTCAAAGACCAAGAGCAACTCTCTGACCCTAGAACGAATTACTCGTCAGGATGGTAGGTGGGGAGGCTCCTTAAGAGTTAATGAGGGGATGGGGGCGAACCGCCCATCCGTAGAATCTCTCAGACCTGACCATGGATGGGGGAATTCGGGCCACACACAATCTTGCAGAAAAGGCAAGAAAGGAAGTGTGGGGAAAAGGAAGAGAGAACACACGCGATAGGGAACATGGAAGAAAACCGGGAGGAACTCTGGAAATACAGGGAGTTCTAAACAGAGGAGGAAGAGAGTAACCTTCGTCCTTGACTTTCGTTGAGCTTGAAGTAGGAGATTGAATATCAAGCATTGTGGTCTAGCTCAGGGGTGGCTAGTCATAAATTCGTTTGGAGTCACTGAGCCTACGGTTGGGTGGAAACGAGCACCCCTCTCAGCAGTCACGTCACGCCTGGTGTTTCTCATAAGTGTTTATGTCTTGTATTTTGAATTGAATATCCTGGATGCATACTCATGTTTATATGCTCATAAATGGTTTCTATATAGAAGTGATTGCCTTGTGTTTTGATTGGGAATAATGGATGCATGCCTATACTTATATATGACCATAATCGGTTTATGTATAGAATGAATAAGTTCAGAATACGAGTCCGTTCTCTTGAGAATTCTCCCATCTACTTGACTCGCACTCTATCCTGGTTTAATTTCCCGAAGGCACCTTTTTTCGGGGAGTTTCCTTGTAGTCCAAAGATGAAGTGAGTTCCTTGAAAAGACTACCATTATAGTAAACCCACGAGTTTACCTTACCCCTATCACAGAGTTCATATCTCGATGAATTAGGAAGGATTTTCAGTCAGGTCACCAAGCCTAGGGATAATTACCCAAGAATCATCTGAAGGTCCAGATGACCTGGGTCTGGAAACCTTGTACAGGAAAGAGTAGTTCTCTTAGGTTTCGAAGTCGTGGGAGTTTGAAGCCCTGAGAGGTTGAATCTGGTGAATCAAGCTCAGAAAGGATAGCGAGTCCCATTTATCGAAAGAGAATACCCCATTGTTTGGTAGATGAACAGTTGGAATCCTTTCGGAAATACCCTAGATTTGTTAAGACCGATGGATCTAGAGGAGGAGTGCAGGCGTTAATACCTCGACCCCTTCAGCCTTCGCAAGTAGCGATGGGATCCAGGAGTGTAGATCCAAGGATCTGTCGGAGCTCTATTGACCATCAATCTTAACCCTTGCATAGGCAGGAGAGTGGACTCGATGAAGTCCTGAAAGTCCCGAAGTATTTGGAACCGTCCATCAACACAGGACACGTGGCAGTTGGGTAGCATTTCACTAACTTGCGACTTGGAGTGGTCAAAGGGTAAGACAACACAAACTCACAATTCGCGAAATCATGACGTGATTGTGGTCATTGATCCATGAGTGATCTGGACCATTGGTTTAGTGTGAATAAGTTTCGGTGTTTCGGCATACGGGAAACCAGAGGGCAAGACCCCTCATCTTCACAAGTCACAAAATCCCGGTATATGAAATCCTGACACGCTCTGTGGATGAGTTGGTTTAGTGTGAATAAGTTTCGGTGTTTCGGCATTCGGGAAACTAGAGGGCAATACCCCTCGTCTTTGCAAGTCACAAAATCCCGGTATACGAAACCCCAATGCGCTCTGTGGACGAGCTTGTTTAGTGTGAATAAGTTTCGGCGTTTCAACATACAGGAAACTAGAGGGAAAGACCCCTCATCTTCGCAAGTCATGAAATCCTGGTATATGAAACCCCGATGTGCTCTATGGATGAGCCGGTTTAGTGTGAATAAGTTTTGGCATTTCAGCATTCAGGAAACTAGAGGGAAAGACCCCTCGTCTTCGCAAGTCGTGAAATCCTGGTATACAAAACCTCGATGTGCTCTGTGGATGAACCCTAGGTCACATGACAGGGTCATGTGGTAGAAGGAGGAGGTAGGCGCTAGCAGTTAATCAAGGGTCTAAACTCAGGAATCGACATTTCGGGTCCCGAAAGAATCTGGACCATCCATTTGTAGAGGATGTGTGGCGAAGATATAAAGTCGTCGGGGTTCTGGAGATCGGGGAAATAGGAGTGAATACCCTGCCAAAATCCTGAAAGGTAGAATGTTGGGATTTAATCCAGGCCGTTGATCAAGTCGACTATCTAGACCGTAGATCTGGATGATACCAGGCTTTTGAGTTTCGGGGAATGAAGGAACAAGTGTTCCTTGCAAAAAAAATATTGAAAGTATGTTCATAGAGGTGGTCACATGGAGGAGGATAAGGGAAGGGATGGTCTGTGCTAGGCCCTATAGAAATTCAGGGATTCTGTTCCTCGAAGAAAAGACACAAAAAAATAAAAAAAAATCTTAGTTGTCGTAGTGGGTGTGTGACAAATTGGTATCAGAGCATGGTTACAACACTTGGCCTGCTTGGGCTCATGAACGAGTTGTGAAGAAACTCAATTTGAAGTACTCTTAAAAGGAGTAACCCTCTATCTTAACCCCCTTTATCAAAATCCAAAGTTAAGATTGAAAATTCCTATTGTGTGTATGCATTTGAAAAATATGAATTATGCATTGATTATGAATGAATATAATGTTGACTAACAACAAGTGTTTTTCCTTCACAACAAGCAGACGATCAACTGTGGGAAACTATAGACGCATAGAATGGTGACTCACCACGAAGTGGGGGATGGCTCCCACAATAGAGATGAAGAGTCTGACAAAAGGAGAGTGGTAGAGACCCCTCCATATCTAGCTGAGACTGTGAGAAGCCTCATGGTAGAAATATAGAGCTGCAAGGATGACAACGAGAGGTTGATTAAAGAGAAAGAGAAGCAAATGGAAATTAATGCAGTCTTGTTGCAGAGTTTATCCGACATACAAAGACAATTGCAGCATGGACATGACACCAGTCATGCAAACCAATGACAGACAAAGAAAAGTCGAAGTCCACCTGAGATACAGAAATGTGGTCATTTAAGTGGCCACACTAGGAAGAGCACCTCGAGAAAGGTCCACCCCAGAGATAAGGGATAAGCATCTGATGATTCCTCTGGAAAGGAAACTGGCGATTTGGAGGAATATTCTAGTAGCAGAACTAGTTCTTATTCTCGAATAAAACGGAAGAAGTGAAATCATTCCAAAAATCATAATCTCGAAGAATTCAAGAAGGCCAAACCACCCTCTTTCGATGGTGAAATAAAGAAGGGAGAGGAAGCAGAGGCCTGGCTGCTTGGACTAAAGAAGTATTTCAGAGTCCATGACTTCTTGGAAAGCTTGAAGGCCCGAGTAGCCACTTTCAACCTGAATGGGAAGGCTTCCATTTGGTGGGAAGACCTTAAGAACATAAAAGGGATTCACTAAGAACACCTATCTTGGGAACGGTTTGAGAAATACTTCAGGAAGAAGTATCTGTCGGAAAAGTATTTTAACGAAAAGACTAAAGAATTCTATGAACTCAAGCTGGGGAAACTCACCATAGAGGAATATGTCAGCAAATTCCTCGAGTTGCTGAGGTACGTACCCTATATAAAAGCAGAAAAGGCAAAGGTGCAACGAATCATCAGTGGACTACCTAAGGACTATCAGAACAGTATTGAGTTTGATGAACCAAAGACCCTAGAAGACACTATCCGAAAGGAAATATATTGTTATGAATAGCTTGGGCATCGGACAGAACCTCGCAAAGGCTGGAAGCAGAAGAATAGTTCAGGATTCCAGAAAAAGGGGTTTAAATCCCCCAGATTTAAAAACTATAAAAAGAACTCAAGGATGATTTTCCCAACCTGAAGTGTACACCAGTAGAATTTCCCCTCCCAGGGTGGAAATAAACCTTCTGGATCTACCCCAAGAAAGATTGATAACCTAAAGAGAGAACCCTTGAAATGTTGGGGTTGTGGAGAAGAACATCTACTGAGGGACTACCCGCACTGACAACAGAACAGTCGAAGAATTTACAATGTTCAAGAAGCTACCATTGTCAATGACGTGTCCAGGAGCATGCCGCAAATTTATGTAGCCTTGGATAATAAACAAGTTGACCACCAAGCTTCAGTGGTGGAGATGGAAGGTACGATCACCAACCATCTAGTGTCTATTCTAATTGACCCTGGTTCAAATTTGAGTTATATAGCCCCTAAGGCTGTTGATAAGTGTAAATTATAGCCACATAAACATGCTAAGCCATGCTTGGTACAGTTAGCCACTGGCACCAAAAGAAAGGTAGCGGAGGTCATACCAACTTGCCAATTCACTATGGGTGAATTCCCCACCCAAGAAACCCTTAACATATTACCCCTAACACATCCCCTTTTGCAATACTTTCAAATTTGAGTTATATAGCCCCTAAGGCTATTGATAAGTGTAAATTACAGCCACATAAACACACTAAGCCATGGTTGGTACAGTTAGCCACTGGCACCAAAAGAAAGGTAGCGGAGGTCATACCAACTTGCCAGTTCACTATGGGTGAATTCCCCACCCAAGAAACCCTTAACACCTTCTGACCCATGCACCCGTGATGAAGATCGTTGATCCCGAAAATGACTTTCTCGTGTGCAGAGATGCCTGTAAGGAAGGGCTCAGGGGAGTCCTTATGCAAGAAGGAAGTGTAGTCTGCTATGAATCCCAAAAATTGAATGAGCACAAAGTCAACTATGTGACTCATGATCTAGAGCTGACCGCCATTGTGCACACCTTAAAAATGTGGAGGCATTACCTCCTGGGAAGGAAATTTGTACTTATGATAGACCACTATGGATTTCGATATCTGTTTGACTAACCAAAGCTCAATGCCAGACAAGCTAGGTGGATGGCCCTCCTTAGCGAGTTTGATTTTGAAATCAAACATGTTAAAGGAAAGGAAAATAAGGTGGTCAATGCCCTTAGCATAAGTATGAAAACAATTCATCTGGCAGCAGTGAGCAACTGCGAGACCAACGTCAGGGAAAGAGTTAAGAATGCACAAGAAACAGACACATTCTTCCAGACCGTAACCTCGTACCTAGAGAAAGAACCCACAGGGATAAAGTATGAAGGCTACCAGATGATAGATGGAGGCCTACTAACTTATAGAAACATAATGTATATTCTATATTGTGATGACTTGAAGAGGTTCATAATGGATGAACTACATAAAAGACCATATACTAGTTGTTATCACTGAAATTTCGTCCACACATGGCGACAAGAAATCAGCATCGTCAAACAGTAATGAAGTCATTCATGGCACTGAATTAATTTCACAGCATTGCAAAAAGGTCAAAAACTATTCAAAGTAATCAAAAATTGAAGGGCGCTTTGCAGAAGTTTGGTGCACGCGCACATGCGCGGAACAGAAACGTACCATGCGTGCATACGCGCACGATGCGCGGTTGTTAGCGCAAAAACCCACGCACCTGCTAAACGACGCATTTATTGAATTGGTCGGCCTCCCAACCACTAATGGATCAGCTCCCAAGCCGATTTGACCTTCAAATCTGAGCTGAATCCGCATGGTAGGCTGGTCAAAGACCTAATGAAGCCCTAAAGAGCCCATTTTCACACTTCAAAGGAGTTGCATAATCACCCAATGCTATGCTATAAAAAGCCATGAAGAAACACCATTTTCTCAAGGAATTTCATGTAATGTTATGCTGCTTAGATTGTTTTAAGGACTCACTCCTTGGCAATAACACATTAGCACCATTTCATTGAGCTATCCACCCCTCCATTGAGTGGATGTGCTTGGAGTTCTTTCACCATCATTCTCATTTTCTTATTGTAAGGAGAGCAAGTTTGTGAGGAAACAAGAGCCTTCCTTTGGAGGAAGAAGGGACTCATAGTCCCCTTTTTTCATTGTGCTTTGATTTCATCAATTGATCAGCCTAAAAACATTGGTGATATTGGTCTTGTTGTCTTTGTTATTTCTTTATCCATATGCTCATAGTTTTAGTTTGTTTTAATTTAATTCTTGCTTATAGTTTCCTTTTGTTTTCTCTAACTCTTTCCTCTACAGCAGTCATGCTCGGCAAGACCCAACTAGGCATGTAAGCACCCTCTTATTTGCTCACAAGGTGACGAATAGGGTGAAAAAAGATTGGCGACCATATTGGGGATAAGGTATCAATTCCTCCCTCATTTGGGTTTATTTTTCTTTCCTTTTCATTTGTTTAACTTGCAGGTGCACAAACCGGCCTCTGCCGACCTGCTAACCAGTCAATTCACAAGAGAATTGAGAGAAATCCATTTGGATTTTTATTCCTCGGTTGTTTGTCACAGGTGCGTGGGTATTCCACCCCACAGATGTGCATCATGCATGCATGTGCCTGAACAACAGTTTTTTTATGCGTGCATGCGCTTTTGGTCTCAATTTTGATAGCGCGCAGGCGTTCTATGCGCCTCTGTCTACACTAGAGGCCATGCATCTGAGCTAAATTTTACATTGTAAGGTCTTTGGATGTGGGGAAAGTCATTTTCCTTCTTAAGAATGATGTTATGCATGCTCTAAATACTACACCACACTTAGACCCCTCATCTTATAAAGGGGATAGTCAAACAAACATAGGCACTTAGGTGGATAAAAATCAATTTCCCTTAT
>ML793266.1:482494-493957 GCA_009831015.1 Picea engelmannii | reverse complement strand
GTTCTCACATTTTCAAACATAGAGGTTGACAAATAGGGAACTTCAAATCCTCCAAGTCAAGTGTTCCAATCACCATAAGGCAGGGAGATACCCGTGAAGGGTTGAAGGCCGAGGTCCGGTTGTTCTGTGCGTCCCCCCTTGAGACACCCACCTCTTGAACGGGATCCAGCCCATGACCCATTTCTTAGGTCGAAAATCTAAATGCCGCACTTTGACCGAGGTACCTAGTGACCAAATTTAGGACATCTACCTAGGTGGCGATTGTGGGCTGCAATTGCACCTTGATTGGATTTTGTGTGGCTATTGGGAAATATTGCCAGCTCTTTCGGGATATGCCCCCTCTACCCCTCATTATAACCAATCATTTCATCCTTCACTAGTGTCTCTTCCGGTGACTTCAGACCCCACTGTTGAGTACTATTGGAAGGTCCAGTGCTATTTGAGAGGAAGGACGTTATGTCTTCTAGGACACGAGCATTTGCTTTCTTTTGATTCCCCCACGCAGACAAAACCCTCTTACCCACATATATATGCTTCTTTCACATTTTATGTATGATGCACATCTGATTACAGTTTGATTTGGATATATATATTGTGTAAACAGTCACAGCAAAAGACTCTTGTTTCTATATTTCTCTCACTACTTTTGGCACACATTCACACAACTGGTCTGACATCATAGGGGAACCACAGAACCCCCGTCGTTCATGACGCTTGCTCAACCTCCCTCCTATCTTAGGAGGAGTATCTGGTCGTACCCGCTCATCGGTACCTCCTTCACACACTTTTGTGAGTGCTACTATCTTAGGATCAGCTTTTCTTGGTTCTACATTACTTGAGTCTACATCCCAAGGTCATCCATTCACTCTCTCTCCTTTACATGGGAGCGGAGGACCCACTTCCTCTCAAAGAGGGAGAACCAACCCACCTAGTCCCCATCAAGGGTTAGGTTCACAACACACCATGGCCGGAGCTAACCCTCACCCCCCACTACAGATGCCATATTTGGCCTCTCTCAACATACCGGATCTCACCAAGCTCACTAATGATCCTATATTGCATGACACCACATGGCCTGCAATGCCAACCAAACTTCCTTCGGACATACCAAAGTTTGAAGGAAAAGCGGGGGATGACCCCGCCAAACATGTCATGACCTTTCATCTATGGTGTTCTTCTAATAGCATCATGGATGATTCCATCAGACTGCAATTATTTCAACGCACACTTACTGGCCCATCAGCCAAATGGTATGTCGAAGAAAAATCTGGGTCCCATGCGACCTTTGAGTCATTGGCCAAAGCCTTCTTGACATTTTTCCAATTACTCATCTGCCATGACAATGGTCTAGAACTACTGTCTAACTTCAAATAGACCTCATCCACCCACATCGCTGACCACATCCATGAGTGGCATAGGTGACGTAGTTTGTGTAAAGCAGAAACAACCAAGCAACAGTGCCTTGACTGGTTTCTTAGATCACTTGTCTCTGTCCTTGGAAAATATGTCGCTTCCACCTTCCCTCAATCTGAAGAGGAAGCCATTAGTAAGGCCCAATAGTATGACCTCATTTACGCACAGTCAGGGTACTTATACACGGTACTTCCTGATCTTCAAAAACCTGTGTCGTTTGGTCAAGACAAACCTGGGATGTCTCATTCAGCAGACGGACTAATAGGTGCCACCACACACCATGGTCCACAACCCCAGCCACCACTGATGTATGGAACACCTCAATACCCTCTGGCATATGGGGGCACTCCTTATTACCCCCCACCCCCCTATCAACAACCATACCCTGTTGCTATACCTCCACCCATCAGTGGACCACCACCGGCACCTCCCATACATCCACCTATTCCGACAAACAATGGTACTCCCTCAACATCAGCCTATAGTACTAGTGAAAGCACGCAGCCTTCCTATGTACCTTATGGATCGGTACCTCCACAAAATCCATATTTTCCGTTTCCTAGTCCCCCACAACCCATGGCTCCCCCACATCCTCATGCGGGGGTAAATTTTGTTCAACCCTCTGCTACTCAACAATACAAAAATTTTGAACAGTTGAACACAGCCAACCCAACTCACCCTTCGAACAACACCAAGAAGAAAGGATGGAACAGGAATAACAACAACCCTGGTCAAGGAGGGAATCAATCCCCATAGCACCAACCCACTGGGGGCAACCAGAACCAAGGGAACCAAAACCCCCAAGGGGGAAATAACAACAAATTCCAAGGGCGAAATAATGATAAAACCATATTCCCTTGTGCTCTTTGTGGCAAGTTTGGTCATTACACTCACCATTGCCCCCAGATCGATGATTTCAAAAGGTTGAAAGACTCTGGGAGCCTTCCCCCTTATCCTGCACAAACTGCCCCTCAGCAAATACCACAACAGTATGTGCAACAACCCCCTCCCGTCGTGCTGCAAAATCCTATCCCACATTAAGGGGTGATAAATACCCAACAGGACACACAACATCCCCCACCTCAGGTAGGTCAATACCACAACCCCAACAATCCAGCAGAGCGTACAATTCTCCTCACCACTGAGGAAGAAATCCTTCTGCAAACACGGAATCATCAGTATCCAGCTGAGTCTACTCCTATCTCTCCAGAAACAAACCTTACACCAACGGGACCCCCGTTGGTGATCCCTCGCCCTTCCACCGAACCACCACTTCGCATCCCCCACATCCCCTTGCGCAGGAATGTCCACAACCCATAGGCTAGGGCCGCCCACAACTATAGCTTGGTAGACGACTTAGCACAATCCCTGACTGCCATGTCAGTATTAGAAGTCCTCCAGACTTGTCCTACGCAGTGGAAATCACTACTTTCCGCCTTGGGGGCAGTCGACCCTGCCGATACTCGACTCATCACCTTTGATCTCGATAGTTGCAAACCTCGTCTTCCCGCCTTGGTCGCTATTCAAATACCAGTAAAAATACGGAACATCACCGTTCATCGGTGTATCATCGATGAAGGTGCATCTACATGTATCATGTCCAAAACAATATGGCAGAAACTTGGTTCCCCGGAACTCATACCCTCCGCCATCACATTACGAGCTTATGACGGATGACCATCATCTCCTGAAGGGCTCTTCCAAAACATCCCCGTGGAACTCGGGGGCAAAACTATTCTCATTGACATCAAAGTTATCGACGCTCCGCTCGATTACAATATCTTGTTTGGACGTAGCTACATGTATGCTATGAAGGCAGTTGCTTCTTCCGTCTTTCGGACAATCATGTTCCCCCACAACGGGAAGATTGTGACCATCGACCAAGTCTCACATTATGAGCCTAACCCATCTGCCAACCTCGATAACATTCTTCCCCTCATCCACACCAACAAATATGTATATCCACTCGTTAGGGACGTACCATGGAGCACCACCACTCCTTCCCCCTAATCAAGTATGCGTCGTCTCATCTAACGGAACTCACACGGAGGATGCTCTTCCTCCGCAGGAGGTTTCAGTCATTCCTGACGTCTCAATAGTCACAGAACCACTCCAGCCGGAGCCTCCTGTGCACTCATCAGACCCAACATTCCACGCATACACATCCCCTCAGGGGCATCGTCCCATTTTGGAGACAGTTCCCCAACCCCTCACTCAAATTCCCTTCCTTTACCCTCCACCCAGTATCGAAGCTTTCCAGGTAGCTGCAACACTCACACTACCTAATATGGTGTTAGAAATCCCAGTGTGGTATTTACATCCACCTGAGATGGTCCCTCACCCATCCCTTACTCCACAGGAAGGCCTCCCCATGACGATTCCCATACTTACCCCCACAACCCCCATACTCCCTAATCCCCCTGCTACAGCTGGGGGCAGGAGAAAGAAGAAGGAGCCCACAGCTCCACTTCCTCCACGCATCGCACCACCTTGCGCATTATGTGAGAAAGAGGGTCACCAAACCAACAACTGCCCATCACTACCGGAATTACGGAATTTGATTCCCCTCAATCAAACCCCCACAACACCCGTCACTACTACTAGTCCTCCCACTACCACCCAACCTTCTAGTAGGAAAGGGTTGAGGACCAAATTTGCTTGCGTTATCTGTTCATAATACGGCCATTATACCCATCATTGCCCAGCACTGCCACACTTTCGGTAGACATTAGCGACCGTACGCCAGAACTTCCAGAACAACCCGTGCCCTGCTACGCCCTCTCCAACAAATATCACTGACATCCGTTATGTCACCACTTCAGTCAATGAACGTATGAGATGCCCTTGCTCTCTCTGTGATTCATTGGCTCATTTTACATACCAATGTCTGATGATCCTTGCATACAGGCAATGTCAATTGGCCCTTCTTCATCAACCTACAGAGATGACCAATAACCTTACCTTGTCAGTAGAAGATCTTCATGTCATTTCTCCCGAGCCCGAGGCACTCCCAACGCCTCCATGGTTTTTAAATGAAGTCTCTGAGGATTTACCCCGCAATCCCCCAAACTCTCCTACTCATTCCCCTACGGAGACTTTCCACCCAACCACCACGGGTACTCCTCAGTACTTCAATATATGGTTCATGTCGAGTGAACCCTCATCACCTGCTCGCACCACTCCCCTTGCTTCTCCAGCAGGGGGAAATCACACTAGCACTGAGATCACTCCTCACGACCCCTTGCATTCCCTCCGTTTCCATTGCGACGAGGAAATACTGGAAGAACTACACCACCCAGACTCTCCCTGGGACGCACTACATCATCGTGCACTCTTCCTTCCACAGGAAGCCCTCATGCCTCCTAACCAAAACCCCATTTACGCGGTCGAAACCAAAGATTTTCTCCCATCTGAGCCTATCAATTGGTTCAACAATCCTATTACTACCCCCGACGCGTTTGAAGAAGGTAATATGGCCAACATTTCCCCCACCATCAAAATCGACATTTCCATTAAAAACGACATCGTCGAAGAAATCATCATTGGAGTTGCTTGCACTCCTCAGGAAATCGCCGCATATAAAGCCCTCTTCCATGAATATAGGGATATTTTCGCCTGGTCATACACAAAAATACCTGGCCTTGATCCCTCTATTGTCGAACATCGCATCGACACCTGGCCTGACATCACACCAGTTCACCAGAAACAACGACCACTACACCCATCTAAAGCCGCGGCTATCAAAGCTGAAATCAACAAATTACATACGGTCGGGTTTATTTACCCCATTGCTTACACTTCATGGGTTTCCAACCCTGTACCCATCGACAAAAAACAGGGCACTATTCGGGTTTGCACCGACTTTCGCGATTTCAATAACGCATGTCCAAAAGACAATTTTCCAACACCTTTCATCGATCAAATTATCGACGACTGCGTCGGTCATGAGGCTCTCTCCTTTATGGATGGATTCTCTGGCTATAACCAAATTCAAATTCACCCAGCCGATCAATATAAAACCGCATTCATTACCCCATGGGGTACTTTTACATATCGTGTCATGCCTTTCGGCTTCAAAAACGTCGGCGCAACCTTCCAGCGGGCAATGCCATACATATTTCACGATCTAGCTGAAATCATCCTCGCCTACTTGGACGACCTCACAACTCGATCCAAGAAATGCACCCAACATCTTGATGATTTACGAATCATTTTTCAACGGTGTCGTCAGTATAACATCCACTTGAACCCCCTCAAGTGTGTGTTCTGTGTTGCCACAGGGCGCCTCCTCGGTTTTATCATGTCCCAAAGCGGTATTACCGTGGAACCCCTCAAAGTCAAAGCCATTACCGAAATTCCACCTCCTCAGAATTTACGACAACTGCAGAGTCTGCAGGGAAAAGCTAACTTTCTTAGACGCTTTGTCCCAGATTACACCATACGCGCACATGGTTTCCTTCGCTTACTACGTCACGACATCCCCTTTCACTGGGACGACTATGCCCAACAGTCATTTGACGATCTTAAAACGACGCTTTCAAATGCACCTTTGATTAGTGCACCTGACTACAATCGCGACTACATCCTCTACATATCAGCATCAGCTGTATCAGTAGCCGGCGTCGTCGTCCAGCTTAGAGATGACAATCATGAACATGTCATTTACTACATTAGTAAGAACCTCTCGGGACCACCCTTGAAGTACAAACACGAAGAGAAACTTGCTCTTGCAGTTGTCCTCGCAGTCCAGAAACTACGCCATTACATTCTGCTTCGCACCACGAACGTCGTCGCAGATTCCAACCCTATGAAATATTTGCTCAGCCGTCGACAAGTTAATGGAAAATTCGCTCGATGGATCGTTATCCTTCAGGAGTACGACCTCGAGTTTTCCACCCCTAAGAGTAAGAAGGCCCTCGTTCTCGCCGAACTTGTCACGGCCCTCCCCTCTGACACCATCAGTGCCCCCGTCAATACCGACTTTCCCGACGAACACCTCTTTTACATCGCTTCATATGATCCGTGGTATGGCGACCTTCTCGTCTACCTACGAACT
Organism: Picea engelmannii; assembly: GCA_009831015.1. Classification (NCBI taxonomy): domain Eukaryota; kingdom Viridiplantae; phylum Streptophyta; class Pinopsida; order Pinales; family Pinaceae; genus Picea; species Picea engelmannii. The sequence continues at coordinate 487,488 of ML793266.1, read as the reverse complement.
CAAAAGTTCGGTAACCACCTTTCACGAGATGATCGACGACGTATTCGCCATCAGGCCCCCCGCTATCTCCTCATCGGAGACATCCTATATCGGCGGGGCGTCGACACCATTATTCGTCGTTGCCTGACCATTGACGAAGCCGACAGAGTCTTAAATGACTGCCACAGCGGTGCATGTGGGGGCCATCTTTCAGGTATATCCATGGCTCAAAAGATTATCCGAGCCGGTTACTTTTTGCCTACCTTGTTTCATGATTGCATTCATGCCGTGAAACGATGTGAGCAATGTCAGCTCTACGCCAACAAAGCCCGAGCTCCCCCCGCTCTTCTTCACCCTGTCATTACTGCAGGCCCTTTTTGTAAATGGGGCATCAACTTTATGACTTTTAATCGCCCCTCCAGCAATGGTCACAAATACATTGTTGTCACCGTTGATTACTTCACCAAATGGGCCGAAGCTATGCCCACCTTCAACAACACCCCTGACACTGCAGCGCGTTTTTTCTTTAACCAAGTCATATCCCGTTTTGGAGTACCACTCCAACTTGTTTCCGACCATGCGAAACACTTAGAGAATGAGATCTTCATCGAACTCTCATCTCGGTTAGGCTTCTCTCACGAGTTTGCCTCACCATATTACCCTCAGTCAAATGGACAGGTCGAGGCAGTGAACAAAGTCCTCAAGATCATGTTACAGCGCACGGTTATTAAACATAAAACCAATTGGAATCATATGTTATTTTCCACGCTATGGGCTTATCGAACGGCAGTAAAGATCGCTACAGGTTTCACGCCATTTCATTTAGTCCATGGGGTCGAGGCAACTCTTCCCATCGAGTGCGAAATTCCCACCTTACGCACCGCAATTGAGCTATTACCTGACACTGCTCCAATGGAGCAGCGCTTGCTGAACTTGGAGTCGCTGGATGAAGATCGTCGATCTTCATTATAGAACAACGAGGCAGCTAAAAAACGATCCAAAGCTACCTTTGATCGCCATGTCAACCTTCGATCATTCTGCAAAGGCGACCTCGTCCTGGCCTATGATATCGCTCATGATACCTTTGGCCATGGAAAATTCGAATCACTTTGGCATAGCCCTTACATCATCCAACATTGCCTCACCAAAGGCACATACATCTTGGCCTCCCCCGAAGGCCTCTCGCTCAAGGAACCCATCAATGGGTTATACCTCAAGAAATTTTATGCTTAGAAGTAGTCATCCTACTTTAGGTTATTTCTTTTTTAGCGTTTTTAATCTTTTTTCTCGTCACCTCTCATCTAACCTATCCTTTGTGCTATTGACAGATGCTTCCTCCACCAGCCTACCACATTGGTTACGCCGACGGCGCCAGCCGTTGGACACAAAATCTCGCTTCGGAGGCTTGGGCTTTATATACCCCCTCACATGAAATGCTACATTCAAGCGGCATCTGTTTGGGACCAGCAAGCAACAACCAAGCTGAATACACTACGGTCATTGGCCTCCTGGCCGATGCCCAACATCATCATATTCGTCACCTTAGCGTCTTCCTCGACTCTCAACTAGTCATTCTCCAGCTCAACAATGTTTACCGTGTACGCGATCCGTGCCTCTTTCGCAAATACCTGCAGGTTAGATTATTATCTCAACATTTTTTATTCCATTACATTTACACATATTCCAAGACAATTGAATCAAACAACAGATGAAATAGATAACATGGTGTTAGATTGGCATATATCACATCAAGCTACAAATACATAACACATCTCATATATCCTGTCACAGCATATAGATAGAATAGACATCATCATCAACAAAAAACATATGTAAACGACATCAGGATCTCAAAAAACACGTATACTCATGTATATATAAAAGGCCTATCAGGCCATCTGAATGTTTACATACAAAAAATACATATGCCTGCAGACCAGTGCCGCACCTCGGTACAAAAATCGGCTCACCAGCCTATATACAATCAAAAAGGTATACATCATACCTCAGGGGGCCTCTATCGCACCCCCACCTACTCCTCCCTCAGGAGGAGGTGGTGGCCCACCCCCACCTGCCCCAGGCGGTGGTGGAGGGCCACCCACAGGACCCTCCTGCCCCGGCGGCAAGCGTCCACTAGTCATTGTAGCCAGCACTACTGCTCGCCGCACTATGGCCCGCCATGGTGGCGGCACCCCCACGCACTGCTCTAGGAAGCTCTCATCCTGGATCCGTGTCCACATGCCCTCAGGCACGTCCTGCAACACCATCTCTAGAGGACGGTGTATATCATCAAAGTCTACTCTAGCTGCCGCCAGAGGAGCATGTGATGGCCCTGCACCAGGATTGTCGAACCGGTGCCTCCTCGCCTAATTACCCCAGTACAGCCCCCCGTACCAGCCCTGCCCAAAAATTGAAAACCTATTTCTATGCAGGATGATCAGACCACTAACCTGATACTCGTAGAATGTCGATCAGATGCCTCGTCCTCCCCAAATCTCCAAATCTCCTCTAAAATCAGCTCGTCCAGTCACTATTGCAGTAGGTACAAATGAGGTGGAAATGTGGGCCCTACAGCTATATATATCCCTTTTTCCAAACTTCCACTCACCATTCCGGGAGCCTAAGGTGTCCATTTTTCAAACTGTCTTCAACCACAGGATCAGAATCCCACCACCTACATCATAGCTATCCCTGGATCACTTTTCATCCTGAGCCCCCGGGACACCTTTTTTCATACCATGGTCAGGTACGCACACGCATTGTCACATTTATCTAATACATGCTCATATCTTTGAGTCTCGGCAGATATTGTTCACTTTGGGTATTTGGTTGTTATGTGCGCAGGTACTTGCTCATCGGTCATCGACATCATCCCTTCAGGTATATGTTCAGCACTGGCATGTAGTCTCTCCCATTGTATTGCATTTACATTTCCAGTCACACCCGCTGATATTGGCCTTTAGGATCCTCATTCCCGGCTCTGCAGTACCCACACCACCATTTTCATTTTTGGTACTGTTACCCAGTAGCATTCTTACCCACATGAGTTGTCCCATTCATAACACCTTTTGGCACTTTTGACACTCATGTTGTTCTTCATTACCCTTTAGGGATGGGAGTCCCGATAGTCTTTCATCATGTTGCGCATCAACCACATATTTCTTCTCCTCATTTTTCTAGATTCCCATATGGACTCCCAGATCATCTCTTTATGGTTCTATTCTTTTTACCTACACCTCCGCAGGATCATGAACCCTCCATTTCATCCACCCTCAGTTTTCCCATCTGCAAACCTATCTTCATTTCACCTACCTCATAAAGAAACTCACCAATGGGGCCCCCACCCTTCATCAGTTTTCCAAGAAATTTCTGCCTTCCCTGGGGCACTCATTGCACACTGGGGCACCCATTTCTGTATTTGTACATTTCCCCCCAACAAATTATTCGTTATTTATTGTACAAACGCCTTTATTTCCAGTCGTTACATTTTATTTTGTCGTCCCCGTTGGCGACTTGCTTCCTTTTGGCCACACGCAACCCATGGAACCCTTGGTTGGAGCATTGCTTCTCATCTATCCCTGCCGGAATCATCCATATCTTTAGAGTACTCCACAGGTCACTTACTTCTACCCTCTGAATTTGTTCACCTTGTCCCGCCTCTGGCACAACTTATCCTCGGTCTTGGCATCCCCCTAACACTCGACCTTGTCACACGGTTGCGGCTACTCATTATATCATATACCCTCCAACCAAGGGCAGTCTTGAGTCTCCCCACTTTTTTACCTCGTCCATGTACCTCTGCCACTTCCTCACCTCAATAGATTCTATGAAGCCCTTTTCTTTTGGGATTCGCATTCCCCTTTTGTCGACAACAACACACTTTTTCCAGAAGGGCGACAGTATCTTGATTCTCATTCTCCATTTAATGAGAGATCTCGGACGGCATAGGGTGAAACACCATTGCTCCCTGCTGTCGTTGGCCCCCATAACATTTGACTCCAACACTTTCTCATGTTATGGTGGGTCTTACTTTGCGACTATTACAGTTCTTTTTATCATTTGTCGAAGACCTATGAACCGGGTAGGGCTATCAATGCCCACATCATCGTCGCTGCTTATTATTGCGATTATTGCCTATTGTTCAGAGTATATTCCTTTGTAGAATTGTCTTATGTCTTTATCATCACCACCCCCGAGGGCACTGCAGTTATCTACACCAACACTTTCGTCCTTTTTTTTTCCATAGTTACATAACACGAGCATGGGGCATGCCCGCCTCGTTTGTACACAGTTGTATAATGTTACGCACCTTATGGAAGCTCGGGTTCTACCGGTTCCTTTCTTCTCCAAAGGATTGCTCTACACGGTCCCACTATTGCTCTCTCTTACAACAACATTCTCAGTAGAAGAAACATTGATGGATTTCGACTATACGTATTCTCCTAACCTCATCCATCAGGGGGCATCTGTTATCACTGAAATTTCCTCTGCACATGGGGACAAGAACTCAGCATCGTCAAACAGTAATGAAGTCATTCATGGAACTGAATTAATTTCACGGCATTGCAAAAAGGTCAAAAACTATACAAAGTAACCAAAAATTGAAGGGCGCTTTGCAGAATTTTGGTGCGTGCGCACATGCGCAGAACAGAAACGTACCATGCACGCATATGCACACGATGCACGACTGTTAGCGCAAAAACCCGTGCACCTGCTAAACGGCGCATTTATTGAATTGTTCAGCCTCCCAACCACTAATGGATCAGCTCCCAAGCCGATTTGACCCTCAAATCTAAGCTGAATCCGCATGGTAGGCTGGTCAAAGACCTAATGAATCCCTAAAGAGCCCCTTTTCACACTTCAAAGGAGTTACATAATCACCCAATGCTATGCTATAAAAAGCCATGAAGAAACACCATTTTCTCAAGGAATTTCATGTAATGTTATGCTGCTTAGATTGTTTTAAGGACTCACTCCTTGGCAATAACACATTAGCACCATTTCATTGAGCTATC
>ML793266.1:469880-482394 GCA_009831015.1 Picea engelmannii | reverse complement strand
ATGCATTTGTTTTTAAATCCATGTAATGAATGGTGAACCGAGAGGTTAGGGCGAACCTGGGTAGTGAATAGGTACACTACAATTTGGTATCAGAGCAATTGGTACACTACAATTTGGTATCAGAGCAATTGGTACACTACAATACACCCCTCCATTGAGTGGATGTGCTTGGAGTTCTTTCACCATCATTCTCATTTTCTTATTGTAAGGAGAGCAAGTTTGTGAGGGCACAAGAGCCTTCCTTTGGAGGAAGAAGGGTCTCATAGTCCCATTTTTTCATTGTGCTTTGATTTCATCAATTGATCAGCCTAAAAACATTGGTGATATTGGTCTTGTTGTCTTTGTTATTTCTTTATCCATATACTCATAGTTTTAGTTTGTTTTAATTTAACTCTTGCTTATAGTTTCGTTTTGTTTTCTCTAACTCTTTCCTCTACAGCTGTCATGCTCAGCAAGACCCAACTGGGCATGTAAGCACCCTCTTATTTTCTCACAAGGTGACGAATAGGGTGCAAACAGATTGGCGACCATACTGGGGATAAGGTATCAATTCCTCCCTCATTTGGGTTTATTTTTCTTTCCTTTTCATTTGTTTAACTCGCAGGTGCACAAACCGGCCTCTGCCGACCTGCTAACCAGTCAATTCACAAGAGAATTGAGAGAAATCCATTCGGATTTTTCTTCCTCGGTTGGTTTTCACAGGTGCGCGGGTATTCCACCCCACAGACGCGCATCGTGCACGCATGCGTCTGAACAACATTTTTCTTATGTGCACATGCGCTTTCGATCTCAATTTTGATAGCGTGTGGCGCTCTATGTGCCTCTGTCTACACTAGAGGTCGCGCATCTGAGCTAAATTTTACATTGTAAGGTATTTGGATGTGGGGAAAGTCATTTTCCTTCTTAAGAATGATGTTATGCATGCTCTAAATAATGCACCACACTTAGACCCCTCATCTTATAAAGGGGATAGTCAAACAAACATAGGCACTTAGGTGGATAAAAATCAATTTCCCTTATTTGCTTTTTGCCACGTGGATGGCTTGCTTTGATTTACAATCTAAGGTGAACATCAATTTTAATCACATCTAACTCACATTTGGGACTAGAATTTGAAGTAACAATTCTTGAGTATGCTCTTCTCTTGCGCTTCCAAGCGATCTTGAGAATCAGAAAAGGATTGTGAAAAACAATCTCATCTCCCTTACCAAAATTTCAAAACCTTTTAGGAGAGGACAAAGGCCCTTTTGGGACCCCTCTTAGTTTCATTTTTTTCAAACATATCTTAAATTTGTAACGGGCCCATACATGCCCACATGTCACAAAGGTAGGATAGTGCTTGGAATTTTTCTTTCTTAGATAAAAAAACTAGGAGAGTTTAAAGGTTTGTAATGGGCCCATACATGCCCACATGTCCAATCTAGGATAGTTTCATGCTTTTTCTAGATTAACTCACACATACGGAGTTAAAGGATAGTAACGGACCCACATGTCCACATGCTAGTTTCCTAGGGCTTTTAAGATTCCGCAAGGTTGTACCAATGACATCTAGCTAATTAGGTAATCAAACTCTTGTAAGGACCAAGCGAATTCCACATGCGGCAAGGTGACATATAATTAACTAAAAATTTTGCACACTTTCACTCACACACAAAAGTCACTTAGCACTCACAATAGCTTCTTCTCGAAACGTGGAGGTCTAAGTACGTTTCCTCCAAAGGGATTCCGAAAAACCCCCATATTTTCTTGACAGGACTATCCACTCCCACTTTTAAATCAAACGAGGTTGGTTTTCACCCCCAGCCTCACAAAACAACTTCATCTAAAAACTTTCTAAAAACTCACTAATTTTTCCTCCACAGGAGGTGCCAAAAGAAATTTTTAGTCTAGGTAGGATTTCGGGGATAGGCATCCAAATAACTCCCCGTTATCTGGTTCTCACATTTTCAAACATAGAGGTTGACAAATAGGGAACTTCAAATCCTCCAAGTCAAGTGTTCCAATCAGCATAAGGCAGGGAGATACCCGTGAAGGGTTGAAGGCCGAGGTCCGGTTGTTCTGTGCGTCCCCCCTTGAGGCACCCACCTCTTGGACGGGATCCAGCGCGTGACCCATTTCTTAGGCCAAAAATCTAAATGCTGCACTTTGACCGAGGTACCTAGTGACCAAATTTAGGACATCTACCTAGGTGGCGATTCTGGGCTGCAATTGCACCTTGATTGGATTTTGTGTGGCTATTGGGAAATATCGCCAGCTCTTTCGGGATATGCCCCCTCTACCCCTCATTATAACCAATCATTTCATCCTTCACTAGTGTCTCTTCCGGTGACTTCAGACCCCACTGTTGAGTACTATTGGAAGGTCCGGTGCTATTTGAGAGGAAGGACGTTATGTCTTCTAGGACACGAGCATTTACTTTCTTTTGATTCCCCCACACGGAAAAAACCCTCTTACCCACATATATATGCTTCTTTCACATTTTATGTATGATGCACATCTAATTACAGTTTGATTTGGATATATATATTGTGTAAATAGTCACAGCAAAAGATTCTTGTTTCTATATTTCTCTCACTACTTTTGGCACACATTCACACAACTAGTCTGACATCATAGGGGAACCATAGAACCGCCATCGTTCACGATGCTTGATCAACCTCCCTCCTATCTTAGGAGGAGTATCTGGTCGTACCCTCTCATCGGTACCTCCTTCACACACTCCTGTGAGTGCTATTATCTTAGGATCAACTTTTCTTGGTTCTAAATTACTTAGGTCTACATCCCAAGGTCATCCATTCACTCGCTCTCCTTTACACGGGAGCGGAGGACCCACTTCCTCTCAAGGAGGGAGCACCAACCCACATAGTCCCCATCAAGGGTCAGGTTCACAACACACCATGGCCGGAGCTAACCCTCCCCCCCCACTACAGATGCCATATTTGGCCTCTCTCAACATACCGGATCTCACCAAGCTCACTAATGATCCTATATTGCATGACGCCACATGGCCTGCAATGCCAACCAAACTTCCTTTGGACATACCACAGTTTGAAGGAAAAGCGGGGGATTACCCCGCCAACCATGTCATGACCTTTCATCTATGGTGTTCTTCTAATAGCATCATGGATGATTCCATCCGATTATTTCAATGCACACTTACTGGCCCATCAGCCAAATGGTATGTCGAAGAAAAATCTGGGTCCCATGCGACCTTTGAGTCATTGGCCAAAGCCTTCTTGACATTTTTCCAATTACCCATCTGCCATGACAATGGTCTAGAACTACTGTCTAACTTCAAACAAACCTTAGCCACCCACATCGCTGACCACATCCATGAGTGGCATAGGCGACGTAGTTTGTGTAAAGCAGAAACCACCAAGCAACAGTGCCTTGACTGGTTTCTTAGATCACTTGTCTCTCTCTTTGGAAAAGATGTCGCTTCCACCTTCCCTCAATATAAAGAGGAAGACATCAGTAAGGCCCAACAGTATGACCTCATTTACACATAGTCAGGGTAGTTATACACAGTACTTCCTGATCTTCCAAAACTTGTGTCGTTTATTCAAGACAAACCTGGGATGTCTCATTCAGCAAACGGACTAATAGGTGCCACCACACACCATGGTCCACAACCCCAACCACCACCGATGTATGGAACACCTCAATACCTGCCGGCATATGGGGGCACTCCTTATTACCCCCCACCCCCCTATCAACAGCCATACCCTGTTGCTATACCTCCACCCATCAGTGGACCACCACTGACACCTCCCATACATCCACCTATTCCCACAAACAGTGGTACTCCCTCAACATCAGCCTATAGTATTAGTGAAAGCATGCAGCCTTCCTATGTACCTTATGGATCAGTACCTCCACAAAATCCATATTTTTCGTTTCCTGGTCCCCCACAACCCATGGCTCCCCCACATCCTCATGCGGGGGTAAATTTTTTTCAACCCTCTGTCGCTCAACAATACAAAAATTTTGAACAGTTGAACACAACCAACCCAACTCACCCTTCGAACAACGCCAAGAAGAAAGGACGGAACAGGAATAACAACAACCCTGGTAAAAGTGGGAATCAACCCCCACAGCACCAACCCACTGGGGGCAACCAGAACCAAGGGAACCAAAACCCCCAAGGGGGCAATAACAACAAACGCCAAGGGAAAAATAATGTTAAAACCATCTTCCCTTGTGCTCTTTGTGGCGAGTTTGGTCATTACAATCACCATTTCCCCCAGATCGCTGATTTCAAAAGGTTGAAAGACTCTGGGAGCCTTCCCCCTTCTCCTGCACAAACTGCCCCTCAACAGGCACCACAACAGTATGTGCAACAACCCCCTCCCGTCGTGCTGCAAAATCCTATCCCACATCAAGGGGTGATAAATACCCAACAGGACATGCAGCATCCCCCACCTCAGTTAGTTCAATACCATAACCCAAACAATCCAGCAGAGCGTACAATTCTCCTCACCACTAAGGAAGAAATCCTTCTGCAAACACAGAATCGTCAGTATCCAGCTGAGTCTACTCCTATCTCTCCAGAAACAAACCCTACACCAATGGGACCCCCGTTGGTGATCCCTCGCCCTTCCACTGAACCACCACTTCGCATCCCTCACATCCCCTTGCGTAGGAATGTCCACAACCCACAGGCTAGGGACACCCACAACTATAGCTTGGTAGACGACTTAGCACAATCTCCAGCTGCCATGTTAGTATTAGAAGTCCTCCAGACTTGTCCTATGCAACGGAAATCACTACTTTCCGCCTTGGGGGCAGTCGACCCTGTCGATACTCAACTCATCACCTTTGATCTCGATAGTTGCGAACCTCGTCCTCCCGCCTTGGTCGTTATTCAAATACCAGTAAAAATACGGAACATCACCGTTCATCGGTGTATCATCGATGAAGGTGCATCTACATCTATCATGTCCAAAACAGTATGGCAGAAACTTGGTTCCCCGGAACTCATACCCTCTGCCATCACATTACGAGCTTATGACGGATGACCATCATCTCCTGAACGGCTCTTCCAAAACGTCGCCGTGGAACTCGGGGGAAAAACTATTCTCATTGACATCAAAGTTATCAACGCTCCGCTCGATTACAATATCTTGTTTGGACATAGATACATGTATGCTATGAAGGAAGTTGCTTCTTCCGTCTTTCGGACAATCATGTTCCCCCACAATGGGAAGATTGTGACCATCGACCAAGTCTCACATTATGAGCCTAACCCATCTCCCAACCTCGATAACATTCTTCCCCTCATCCACACCAACAAAGATGCATATCCACTCGTCGATATGGGTCCTGGGATTTTCAAAGATCCATCCTTGTTAGGGACATACCATGGAGCACCACCACTCCTTCCCCCTAATCAAGTATGCGTCGTCTCATCTAACGGAACTCACACGGAGGATGCTCTTCCTCCGCAGGAGGTTTCAGTCATTCCTGACGTCTCAATAGTCGCAGAACCACTCTAGCCGGAGCCTCCTGCACACTCATCGGACCCAACAGTCCACGCATCCACATCCCCTCAGGGGCATCGTCCCATTTTGGAGACAGTTCCCCAACCCCTCACTCAAATTCCCTTCTTTTACCCTCCACCCGGTATCGAAGCTTTCCAGGTAGCCGCAATACTCACACTACCTAATATGGTGTTAGCAATCCCAGTGTGGTATTTACATCCACCTGAGATGGTCCCTCACCCATCCCTTCCCTCACAGGAAGGCCTCCCCATGACGATTGTCGTCCTTACCCCTACAACCCCCATACTCCCTAATCCCCCTGCTACAGCTGGGGGCAGGAGAAAGAAGAAGGAGCCCACAGCTCCACTTCCTCCACGCATCGCACCACCTTGCGCATTATGTGAGAAAGAGGGTCACCAAACCAACAACTGCCCATCACAACCGGAATTACGGAATTTGATTCCCCTCAATCAAACCCCCACAACACCCGTCACTACTACTAGTCCTCCCACTACCACCCAACCTTCTAGTAGTAAAGGGTTGAGGACCAAATTTTCTTGCGCTATCTGTTCAGAATACGACCATTATACCCATCATTGCCTAGCACTGCCACGCTTTCGGTAGACATTAGCGGCCGTACGCCAGAACTTCCAGAAAAACCGGCACCCTGCTACGTCCTCTCCAATAAATATCACTGACATATGTTATGTCACCACTTCAGTCAATGAATGTATGAGATGCCCTTGCTCTCTCTGCGATTCATTGGCTCATTTTACATACCAATGTCCGATGATCCTTGCATATAGGCAACGTCAATTGGCCCTGCTTCGTCAACCTGCAGAGACGACCAATGACCTTACCTTGTCAGTAGCAGATCTTCATGGCATTTCTCCTGAGCCCGAGGCACTCCCAACGCCTCCATGGTTCTTAAATGAAGTCTCTGAGGATTTACCCCGCAATCCCCCAAACTCTCCTGCTCATTCCCCTATGGATACTTTCCACCCAACCACCAGGGGTACTCCTCAGTACTTCAATATATGGTTCATGTCGAGTCAACCCTCATCACCTGCTCGCACCAGTCCCCTTGCTTCTCTAGCAGGGCGCAATCACACTAGCACTGAGATCACTCCTCACGACCCCTTGTATTCCCGCCATTTCCAATGTGACGATGAAATACTAGAATAACTACACCACCCAGACTCTCCCTGGGATGCACTACATCATCATGCACTCTTCCTTCCACAGGAATCCCTCATGCCTCCTAACCAAAACCCCATTTACGCGGTCGAAACCAAAGATTTTCTCTCATCCGGGCATATCGATTGGTTCAACAATCCCATTCCTGCCCCCAACGCGTTTGAAGAAGGTAATATGGCCAACATTTCCCCCACCATCAAAATCGACATTTCCATTAAAAACGACATCGTCGAAGAAATCATCATTAGAGCTGCTTGCACTCCTCAGGAAATCGCTGCATATAAAGCCCTCTTCCAGGAATATAGGGATATTTTCACCTGGTCATACACAGAAATGCCTAGCCTCGATCCCTCTATTGTCAAACATCGCATCGACACCTGGCCTGACATCACACCAGTTCACCAGAAACAGCAACCACTACACCCATCTAAAGCCGCGGCTATCAAAGCCGAAATCGACAAATTACGTACGGCCAGGTTTATTTACCCCATCGCTTACACTTCATGGGTTTCCAAACCTATACTCATCAACAAAAAACAGGGCACTATTCACATTTGCACCGACTTTCGCGATCTCAATAACGCATGTCCAAAAGACAATTTTCCAATGCCTTTTATCGATCAAATTATCGACGACTGCGCCGGTCCTGAGGCTCTCTCCTTTATGAACGGATTCTCTGGCTATAACCAAATTCAAATTCACCCAGCCGATCAATATAAAATCGCATTCATTACCCCATGGGGTACTTTTTCATATTGTGTCATGCCTTTCGTCTTCAAAAACCCCGATGCAACCTCCGAGCGGGCAATGACATACATATTTCACGATCTAGCTAAAATCATCCTCGCCTACTTGGACGACCTCACAGCTCGATCAAAGAAACGCACCCAACATCTTGATGATTTACGAATCATTTTTCAACGGTGTCGTCAGTATAACATCCGCTTGAACCCCCTCAAGTGTTTGTTCTGTGTCGCCACAGGGCACCTCCTCGGTTTTATCGTGTCCCAAAGTGGTATTACCGTGGACCCCCTCAAAGTCAAAGCCATTACCGAAATTCCACCTCCTCGGAATTTACGACAACTGCAGAGTCTGCAGGGCAAAGCTAACTTTCTTAGACGCTTTGTCCCAGATTACTCCATACGTGCACATGGTTTCCTTCGCTTACTACGTCACGACATCCCCTTTCACTGGGACGACTATGCCCAACAGTCATTTGACGATCTTAAAACAGCGCTTTCAAATGCACCTTTGATTAGTGCACCTGACTACAATCGTGACTACATCCTCTACGTATCAGCATTAGCTGTATCAGTAGCCGGCGCCCTCGTCCAGCTCGGAGATGACAATCGTGAACATGTCTTTTACTACGTTAGTAAGAACCTCTCGGGACCACCCTTGAAGTACAAACACGAAGAGAAACTTGCTCTTGCAGTTGTCCTCACAGTCCAGAAACTGCGCCATTACATTCTGCTTCGCACCACGAAGGTCGTCGCAGATTCCAACCCTATGCAATATTTGCTCAGCCGTCGACAAGTTAACGGAAAATTCGCTCGATGGATCGTTATCCTTCAGGAGTACGACCTCAATTTTTCCACCCCTAAGAGTAAGAAGGCCCTCGTTCTTGGCGAACTTGTCACGACCCTCCCCTCTGACACCATCAGTGCCCCTGTCAATACCGACCTTCCCAACGAACATCTCTTTTACATCACTTCAGATGATCCGTGGTATGGCGACCTTCTCGTGTACCTACAAACTCAAAATTTCAGTAACCACCTTTCACGAGATCATCGACGACGTATTCTCCATCAGGCCCCCCGCTATCTCCTCATCGGAGACATCCTATATCGGCGGGGCGTCGACACCATTCTTCGTCATTGCCTGACCATTGACGAGGCCGACAGAGTTTTAAACGACTGCCACAACGGCGCATGTGGGGGGCATCTTTCAGGTATATCCATGGCTCAAAATACTATCCGATCCGGTTACTTTTGGCCTACCTTGTTTCATGATTGCATTCATGCCGTGAAATGATGTGAGCAATGTCAGCTCTACGGCAATAAAGCCCGAGCTCCCCTCGCTCTTCTTCACCCTGTCATTACTGCGAGCCCTTTTTGTAAATGGGGCATCGAATTTATGACTTGTAATCCCCCCTCCAGCAATGGTCACAAATACATTGTTGTCTCCGTTGATTACTTCACCAAATGGGCCGAAGCTATGCCCACCTTCAACAACACTGCTGACACTGCAGTGTGTTTTTTCTTTAACCACGTCATATCCCATTTTGGAGTACCACTCCAACTTGTTTCCGACCATGGGAATCACTTCGAGAATGAGATCTTCGTCAAACTCTCATCTCGGTTAGGCTTCTCTCACGAGTTTGCCTCACCATATTACCCTCAGTCAAATGGACAGGTCGAGGCAGTGAACAAAGTCCTCAAGACCATGTTACAGCGCACGGTTAATAAACATAAAACCAATTGGCATCATATGTTATTTTCCATGCTATGGGCTTATCGAATGGCAGTAAAGACCGCTGCAGGTTTCACGCCATTTCATTTAGTCCATGGGGTTGAGGCAACTCTTCCCATCGAGTGCGAAATTCCCACCTTATGCACCGCAATTGAGCTATTACCTGACACTGCTCCAATGGAGCAGCGCTTGCTGAACTTGGAGTCGCTGGATGAAGATCGCCGATCTTCATTACAGAACAATGAGACAGCTAAAAAACGATCCAAAGCTACCTTTGATCGCCATGTCAACCTTCGATCATTCGGCGAAGGCGACCTCGTCCTGGCCTATGATATCGCTCATGATACCTTTGGCCATGGAAAATTTGAATCACTTTGGCATGGCCCTTACATCATCCAACATTGCCTCACCAAAGGCGCATACATCTTGGCCTCCCCAGAAGGCCTCTCGCTCAAGGAACCCGTTAATGGGTTATACCTCAAGAAATTTTATGCTTAGAAGTAATCATCCTACTTTAGGTTATTTCTTTTTTAGTGTTTTTAATCTTTTTTCTCGTCACCTCTTGTCTAACCTATCCTTTGTGCTATTGACAGATGCTTCCTCCACCAGCCTACCACATTGGTTACGCCGACAGTGCCAACCGTTGGACATAAAATCTCGCTTCGGCAGCTTGGGCTTTATATACCCCCTCACATGAAATGCTACATTCAAGCGACATCTGTTTGGGACCAGCAACCAACAACCAAGCCGAATACACTGCGGTCATTGGCCTCCTGGCCGACGCCCAACATCATCATATTAGTCACCTTAGCGTCTTCCTCGACTCTCAACTAGTCGTTCTCCAGCTCAACAATGTTTACCGTGTACGCGATCCGTGCCTCTTTCGCAAATACCTGCAGGTTAGATTATTATCTTGACATTTTGATTCCATTACATTTACACATATTCCAAGAAAATTGAATCAAACAACAGATGAAATAGCTAACATGGTGTTAGATTGGCATATATCACATCAAGCTACAAATACATAACACATCTCATATATCCTGTCACAGCATATAGATAGAATAGACATCATCATCAACAAAAAACATATGTAAATGACATCAGGATCTCAAAAAACACGTATACTCATGTATATATAAAAGGCCTATCAGGCCATCTGAATGTTTACATACAAAAAATACATATGCCCGCAGGCCAATGCCACACCTCGGTACAAAAATCGGCTCACCAGCCTATATACAATCAAAAAGGTATACATCATACCTCAGGGGGCCTCTATCGCACCCCCACCTGCTCCTCCCTCAGGAGGAGGTGCTGGCCCACCCCCACCTGCCCTAGGCAGTGGTGGAGGACCACCCACAGGACCCTCCTACCCCGGTGGCAGGCGTCCACTAGTCATCGCAGCCAGCACTGCTGCTCGCCGCACTATGGCCCGCCATGGTGGCGGCACCACCATGCACTGCTCCAGGAAGCTCTCATCCTGGATCCGTGTCCACATGCCCTTAGGCACGTCCTGTAACACCATCTCCAGATGACGGCGTATATCATCAAAGTCTACTCTGGCTACCGCCGGAGGAGCATGTGATGGCCCTGCACCAGGATCGTCGAACCGGTGCCTCCTCGCCTAATTACCCCAGTACGACCCCCCGTACCAACCCTGCCCAAAAATTGAAAACCTATTTCTATGCAGGATGATCAGACCACTAACCTGATACTCGCAGAACATCGATTGGATGCCTCGTCCTCCTCGAATATCCAAATCTCCTCCGAAATCGGCTCGTCCAGTCACTATTGCAGCAGGTACAAATGAGGTGGCAATGTGGGCCCTACAGCTATATATAGCCCTTTTGCCAAACTTCCACTCACCATTCCGGGAGCCCAAGGTGTCCATTTTTCAAACCGTCTTTAGCCATGGGATCAGCATCCTGCCACCTACATCATAGCTGTCCCTGGGTCACTTTTCATCCTGAGCCCCCAGGGCGCCTTTTTTCATACCATGGTCAGGTACGCACACGCATTGTCACATTTATCTAATACATGTTCATATCTTTGATTCTCGATAGATATTGTTCACTTTGGGTATTTGGTTGTTATGTGCACAGGTACTTGCTCATCGGTCATCGACATCATCCCTTCAGGTATATGTTCAGCACTGGCATGTAGTCTCTCCCACTATATTTCATTTACATTTCCAGTCACACCCGTTGATATTGGCCTTCAGGATCCTCATTCCCAGCTCTGCAGTACCCACACCTCCATTTGCATTTTCGGTACTGTTACCCGGTAGCATTCTTACCCACATGAGTTTTCCCATTCATAGCACCTTTTGGCACTTTTGACACTCATGTTGTTCTTCATTACCCTTTAGGGATGGGAGTCCCGATAGTCTTTCATCATGTTGCGCATCAACCACATATTTCTTCTCCTCATTTTGCTAGCTTCCCATATGGACTCCCAGATCATCTCTTTATGGTTCTATTCTTTTTACCTGCACCTCCGCAGGATCATGAACCCTCCATTTCATCCACCCTCAGTTTTCCCATCTGCAAACCTACCTCATACAGAAACTCACCAATGGGGCCCCCACCCTTCATCAATTTTCCAAGAAATTTCTGCCCTCCCTGGGGCACTCATTGCACACTGGGGCACCTGTTTCTGTATTTGTACATTTCCCCCCAACAATTTATTCATTATTTATTGTACAAATGCCTTTATTTCCAGTCGTTACATTTTCTTTTGTCATCATCGTTGGCGACTTGCTTCCTTTTGGCCACACGCAACCCATGTCGCCCTTGGTTGGAGCATTGCTTCTCATCTATCCCTGTCAGCATCATCCATATCTTCAGAGTACTCCACAGGTCACTTACTTCTACCCTATGAATTTGTTCACCTTGTCCCACCTCTGGCACAACTTATCCTCGGTCTTGGCGTCCCCCTGACACTTGACCTTGTCACACGGTTGCGACCACTCATTATATCATATACCCTCCAACCAAGGGCAGTCTTGAGTCTCCCCACTTTTTGACTTCGTCCATGTACCTCTGCCACTTCCTCACCTCAGTAGATTCTAGGAAGCCCTTTTCTTTTGGGAGTCGCATTCCCCTTTTGTCGACAACAACGCACTTTTTCCAGAAGGGCGACAGTATCTTGATTCTCATTCTCCATTTAATGAGAGATCTCGGACGGCATAGGGTGAAACACCATTGCTCCCTGCTGTCGTTGGCCCCCATAACATTCGACGCCAACACTTTCTCATGTTATGGTGGGTCTTACTTTGCGACTATTGCAGTTCTTTTTATCATTTGTCAAAGACCTCTGAACCGGGTAGGGCTATCAATGCCCACATCATCGTCACTGCT
>ML793266.1:379583-465798 GCA_009831015.1 Picea engelmannii | reverse complement strand
TATAATATATGCTGGTTTTCCCGGTTTGGGTTTCCAGGTGAAAAATCTCTGTGTAATGTTTGTATTTGCCATTGTATCTTTTCTGTTCTTTTCTGAATATCAGTTTGCAGTAGATATTGTACAAGGTTAGAATTTACAATCATCACCGCCCCCGAGGGCGTTGCAGTTATCTACACCAACACTTCCGTCCTTTTTTTTTCAGAGTTACATAACACGAGCATGGGGCATGCCCACCTCACTTGTACACAGTTGTATAATGTTACGCACCTTATGGAAGGTCGGGTTCTACCGGTTCCTTTCTTATCCAAAGGATTGCTCTACACGGTCCCACTATTTCTCTCTCTTACAACAACATTCTCAGTAGAAGAAACATTGATGGATTTTGGCTATACGTATGCTCCTAACCTCATCCATCAGGGGGCATCTGTTATCACTGAAATTTCGTTTGCACATGGCAATAAGAACTCAACATCGTCAAACAGTAATGAAGTCATTCATGGCACTGAATTAATTTCACAGCATTGGAAAAAGGTCAAAAACTATACAAAGTAACCAAAAATTGAAGGGCTCTTTGCAGAAGTTTGGTGCACACGCACATGCGCGGAACAGAAATGTACCATGCGTGCATACGCGCACGATGCACGGTTGTTAGCGCAAAAACCCACGCACCTGCTAAACGACACATTTATTGAATTGGTTGGCCTCCCAACCACTAATGGATCAGCTCCCAAGCCGATTTGACCCTCAAATCTGAGCTGAATCCGCATGGTATGCTGGTCAAAGACCTAATGAAGCCCTAAAGAGCCCCTTTTCACACTTCAAAGGAGTTACATAATCACCCAATGCTATGCTATAAAAATCCATGAAGAAACACCATTTTCTCAAGGAATTTCATGTAATGTTATGCTGCTTAGATTGTTTTAAGGACTCACTCCTTGGCAATAACACATTAGCACCATTTCATTGAGCTATCCACCCCTCCATTGAGTGGATGTTCTTGGAGTTCTTTCACCATCATTCTCATTTTCTTATTGTAAGGAGAGCAAGTTTGTGAGGGCACAAGAGCCTTCCTTTGGAGGAAGAAGGGACTCATAGTCCCCTTTCTTCATTGTGCTTTGATTTCATCAATTGATCAGCCTAAAAACATTGGTGATATTGGTCTTGTTGTCTTTGTTATTTCTTTATCCATATGCTCATAGTTTTAGTTTGTTTTAATTTAATTCTTGCTTATAGTTTCATTTTGTTTTCTCTAACTCTTTCCTCTACAGCTGTCATGCTCAGCAAGACCCAACTGGGCATGTAATCACCCTCTTATTTGCTCACAAGGTGACGAATAGGGTGCAAACACTAGTCATCCAGGATACCAGAAGATGATCACGGCCACCAGGAAACAATTCTATTGGCCTGGATTGAAGAAATACATAGCTGAGTACTTAGCCAAATGCATAGAATGCCAACAAGTTAAAGTAGAACACCGACACCCAGCAGGATTATTACAACCTCTACCAATCCCCGAATGGAAATGGGAAACCATTTCCATGGACCTCATCCCCGAATTACCAACATCAACCAAATAGAATTATGCCATCATGGTAGTGGTGGATAAATTGAGCAAGTCTGCTCATTTTATCCCCATGAAGTCGACTTGCAAGGCAATAGACATCGCCAACGTATTCATGAAGGAGATATTCAAACTACATGGTATGCCTAAATAGATCGTGTCTGACAGAGACACGAAATTTACTTCCAACTTTTGGAAATCCTTGATGGTTGGTCTGGAGACCAAATTACTATTTAGCACAGCCTATCATCCTCAAACCGATGGACAGTCGGAAAGAGTGAACCAAATATTAGAATACATGCTAAGGATGCATGTAATGCATCAACCCAAAAAGTGGAAAGATTACCTACCACTGGTGGAATTCGCCTACAACAATGGCTACCAAGAATCCCTGAAGATGAGCCCTTTCGAAGTCCTCTATGGTAGACCGTGCAACACTCCAGTCATTTGGAGTAATCTCATGAACATAATTACTATTGGACCCAACATGTTGAAAGAAATGGAACAACAAGTGACTCAGATAAAACAAAATCTAAAGGTCACTCAAAACAAATAGAAAAGTTACGCCGACCGAAAGAGAACCCCAAGAGAATTCAAGACGGGAGACCATGTATATCTCAGAGTTAGGCCCAGGAAGAGTTCCCTGAGGATGGGAGCTTGTGCCAAGTTGGCACCTCAGTATTGTGGACCCTTTGAAGTTATAGATAGAGTGGGACCTGTAGCCTATAGGATAGCACTTCCTCCCACGGTAAAAGCACATAATGTTTTCCATGTTTCATTATTGAAGAAAAATATACACGATTCTAATCATATAATTGACTGGTTTGTGATCCAGGTGGAATCAGAGGGAGAATTCCTGCCATAACCTCAATGCATACTGGACAGAAAGGAAAGCTCACTCAGGAACCGAACCATTGCGTAGGTCAAGGTGCAGTGGAAACATTTTGGCCCAGATGAGGCTACATGGGAAATGGAAGATGCCATGAAACATGCATATCTGATTTTGTTTAATCCTATACATACACGTCATATTGATATATAGAACATTGAGGATGATGTTCCTTTAAGGGGGAGGGAATTGTAACACCTTGTTTCCCCCAGTCTATAAAAATAACTAATTGGCCAAGAACTATGGAAAACTCAAAGATGTGAATGTTTTATTTGATGGACCTTTGTATAAAAGGTTGATGAATGTAAATTATGTTATGATTATGTGTTGCATGACTGCTGGGAGGGGGGATGTGCTAAAAGAGACCATGATGGCTAATGAGAGGTGGTGGAAGGGACCTGGAATGTTTGTGTTAATGTCCATCGAACCAATACCGTACTGGTTTTTACTTGCTCAAAGACCAAGAGTAACTCTCTGACCCTGGAATGAATTACCCATTAGGATGGTAGGTGGGGAGGCTCCTTAAGAGTTAATGAGGGGATGGGGGAAAACCTCCCATCCATAGAAGCTCTCAGACCTATCCATGGATGGGGGAATTTGCACCACATGCAATCTTGCAAAAAAGGAAAGAAAGGAAGTGTGGGGAAAAAGAAGAGAGAACACGCGTGATAGGGATCGCGGAAGAGAACCAGGGAGGAACTCTAGAAATATAGGGATTTTTGAATAGAGGAGGAGGAGAGTAACCTTTTTCCTTGACTTCCGTTGATTTGGAAGTAGGAGACTGAATCTCAAGCATCGTGGTCTAGCTCGGGGGCGGCTAGTGGTAAATCCATTTGGAGTCACTGAGCCTATGGTTGGGTGGAAACAAGAACCCCTCTCATCAGTCGTGTCACGCCTGGTGTTTCTCATAAGTGTTTATGTCTTGTATTTTGAATTGAATATCATGGATGCATGCTCATGTTTATACACTCATAAATGGTTTCTGTATAGAAGTGATTGCCTTGTGTTTTGATTGGGAATAATGGATGCATGCCTATACTTATATATGACCATAATCAGTTTATGTATAGAGTGAATAAGTTCAGAATACGAGTCTATTCTCTTGAGACTTGTCCCATCTACTTGACTCGCACTCTGTCCTGGTTTAATTTCCCGAAGGCACCTTTTTCCAGGGAGTTTCCTTGCATTCTAGAGTTGGAGTGAGTTCCTTGAAAAGACTATCGTTATAGTAAACCCATGAGTTTACCTTACCCCTATCACAGAGTTCATATCTCGACGAATTAGGAAGGCTTTTCAGTCAGGTCACCAAGCCTAGGGATAATTACCCAAGAATCATCTGAAGGTCCAGATGACTTGGGTTTGGACACCTTGTACAGGAAAGAGTAGTTCTCTCAGGTTTTGAAGTCATGGGAGTTTGAATCTCGAGAGGCTGAATCTCATGAATCAATATCAAGAAGGATAGCAAGTCCCATTTATCGAAAGAGAATACCCCATCGTTTGGTAGATGAATGGTCAGAATCCTTTCATAAATACCCCAGATTTGTCAAGACCGATGGATCTAGAGAAGGAGTGCAGGTGTTAATACCTCGACCCCTTCAGCCTTCGCAAGTAGCGATGGGATCCGGGACCGTAGATCCAAGGATTTGTCGGAGCTCTATTGACCATCGATCTTAACCCTTGCATAGGCAGGAGAGTGGACTCGACGAAGTCCTGAAAGTCTCGAAGTATTCGGAACTGTCCATCGGCACATGACACGTGGCAGTTGGGTAGCATTTCACTGACTCGCAACTTGGAGTGGTCAAAGGGTAAGACAACACAAACTCACAATTCATGAAATCGCGACGTGATCGTGGTCATTGATCCATGAGTGATCTGGACCATCGATTTAATGTGAATAAGTTTCGGCGTTTCGGCATCCGGGAAACCAAAGAGAAAGACCCCTCATCTTCATAAGTCATGAAATCCCAGTATATGAAACCCCGACGTGCTCTATGGATGAGTCGATTTAGTTTGAATAAGTTTCGACATTTCAACATCCGTGAAACTAGAGGGAAAGACCCCTTGTCTTCGCAAGTCATGAAATCCCAGTATATGAAACCCCGATGCACTCTGTGGATGAGCCGGTTTAGTGTGAATAATTTTTGACATTTCGGCATCCGAGAAACTAGAGGTCAAGACCCCTCGTCTTCGTAAGTCACAAAATCTCGGTATACGAAACCTCGATGCGCTCTGTGGATGAGCCGGTTTAGTGTGAATAAGTTTCGGCATTTCGACATCCGGGAAACCAGAGGGCAAGACCCCTCATCTTCACAAGTCATGATTTCCTAGTATACAAAACCCCGACGCCCTCTGTGGATGAACCCTAGGTCACAGGACAGGGTCATGTGGTAGAAGGAGGAGGTAGGCGCTAGCAGTTAATCAAGGGTCTAAACTCAAGAATTGACATTTCGGGTCCCGAAAGAATATGGACCGTCCATTTGTAGAGGACGCGTGGCGAAGATCTAAAGTTGCCAAGGTTCTGGAGATCGGGGAAATAGGAGTGAAGTCCCCACCAAATTCCCTAAAGGTAGAATGTTGGGATTTAATTTGGGTCATTGATCAAGTCGATGATTTGGACCGTAGATCCGGATGATACCGGGCTTTTGGGTTTCGGGGATTGAAGGAACAAGGGTTCCTTGCAACAAAAATCTCAAAAGTATGTTCACATAGGTGGTCACATGGAGGAGGATAAGGGAAGGGATGGTCTACGTTAGGCCCCGTAGAAATTTAGGGATTCTGTCCCTCGAAGAAAAGACACAAAAAAAAAAAAAAAATCTTAGTTTCCATAGTGGGTGTGTGACAGCATGATTTTATATATTCTATATTTAATGGTGAAAGAACATGCCATATTTGACTGGGGAAAATGGATTTCTATCGAAATCTCATCCCAGTTATCACAATATAAAAAGAATAGGAAATTCTTTATGGATTCTTATCTGATATTTTCTATTGTGTATTGTTGTCAATTTCCAAACTTGACCATAAGTAAGAGGATGAATCATGAAATAGATCTAATTACCTTTTGGTATCAGGCAGTATGGATACATAATACCCCTCTGTATTTTTATGAAGTTTATAATGATTTTGTTTCAGTCTTCAAAAGGTTGTTGTTGTGTGAAAATACTTCAAGGATATCTGACCAAGCTAACAAATTCTTAGAGAAAAAAGGAACAATAGAACAAATGAAAAATCACAGTGTCATAAGTATATTATGTTCGAAAGAAAATCCTTATTTTCTCTAGTATCATGTATGTGACAAGTTATTTGTTACAAAGGTGAAAAGGAAAGGTAGTATTTATATTGAAGTTTGAAGATAAATCCATGAAAGAAGAATAATTACAAGAGTTCAATTTGAAGATGACTCCATAGCCCAATGGAGAGGACTAGTCTTGAGATTCTGGTATTCTCAACAACCCACAGGGAGTCATTGTCCTGCAATTGGAGCTAGTTGTTGACCAAAATTTGGTCATTTATATTTTCTTGCTATTATATTCTTAAAAGCCTTGATATAAAAAAAAGACATTTTTTTTACTTTTATAAGCTCACTCTGTAGCCCTCAGTCTCATCTTTGTCATGCACTTTTCAGATCAGAAATATGTTTATGCATGCCTAAGTTATTCAAGAACTGGTCTAAAGGTCCAAAGGAGAGATTATGAATTTTTTTTCTAAATATCATGTTCTCCTCTCCATTTTCGAATTGTGAAGTACTCTCATCATTTATTTCCCTCACCTTCCATCTCCACACTTAACCATTTTTCTATTTTCACCACTCTTCTCCATATGCTCCACTAGTCTCTACACTTAGATGTTTTTGGGACTCTCCTTCATCTCCTCATCAGGTTCGCAGGTTGGAGGACTCATACTTTCCCTCATCTTCTCACACTCCCTCACTTGACAACCTGCTATCTACATATTACACTCTCTACCTCTGATGCCTACATTTATCCCCTTACCTCCCTTCTCATTCAAAAATTTAACACTTAGAATGTTTTATAAATTTATGGGTTATCAAGTTGGTGGTCCTTCATCTCCATTCACTTTCCCATTTTATAAGTTCGCTTCTACACTTATCCATTTTTTCAATTTCGAGGGTTCACGGGTTCAAGTCCTCATCCTCCAAGTTCCGTGATCTTCACTTTGCACCCCAAGTTTCGTTCTCTACATTTTGACCATCATATTTTTCATGGGTGCTGAGCCCCAAAGTATTTTATTTCTTTTGCATGCAAGTCCGACCAATTGCCTTTCTACACTTACATATTTTTTATCATCCATAACCGTGGGTTCACGGGTTCCTAGGTTAGTGGGTTCATAAAAATCTCCATATTCAAATGCACTCTCGTTCATCCCCACCATTCTCTTTCTTTTCCAAATATGCATTAAGTGTTTTTTAATGATAACAACTATTGTGAAGGCTCCGAAAATATCATCATTAATGGAGAAAGGCTCGAGGAATTACTCATTAAATTGCATTAAATCTCCATTCTCCAAGGGATTAAATTATCATCTCTCCAAAATGATTTATTTGAGGTTATTATCCAACTGAATAAATACTCTCATCAACCTATGGCAGCATTGGTGTTGAAGGAAACTCTCCCTGTGGACAGGTAGATCTCCTCTTGAGAGCTAGACTCTTAACTCTTAAGACAAAAGATGTTTATCATGGACACTGACTTCCTTTTAGATCTATATAAACTAATGTATGAGGAGGAAGGAGAAAATAAGTACCTTTTACCAGCATTTGTCCCTGCACACTCCAAGTTGAGCTCCAATCTTTCGCTCCTCGATAAGCCAACCGTAGATGTGAATGCAGCAGCTTCATCAAATCCCCTTTGTCTAACCCTTTCTCAAAAAATCCACGATCCAGATGACAACAAATTCACTGATTACTCTCCTCCAGTTCACTGTGTGTTTCCTATGAGATCATAGGTCTCATTCTTCTAATTCTTCCCCCTTTTCCACCATGATAGAGACTTCTTATATAGGTTTAGAGAGGCCTAACCTCTTGAGGTATCTTTAGGGTAAGTTGAGGATTCTCCTCCTTGAGTCAGGGATCTTCCCTAAGATCATGGCTGGACCAGGGGTTCGAATTCAACTACCTTCCAAGATTGAAAAGATCTTCCCTTTATTCTCCTCAACAGACCAACTACTGCCCAGAATAGGCAGTGCTCCCTCAAAACAGCCATCAGGGCGCTATAGCGCTCCCTAGTAGGCTTTAGGGGGGTACCATCACTCTTAAAATCAATAACGCTCCTCCAGAAGGGTTGTTCAGTGTTATAATGCTCCATATCACTTCATAGGGGAGTGCTAATGCTCCTAAGAGAGATATAGGGGAGCGCTCTCTTCTAAAAACCTAGATTCAATGGTTCTTTCAGATGGCAAGAGGTACCTAACTTCAGTTAACCATTCCTCTTCCTTCAAATCAAGTGTTTGAGGTATTTTAAGTGTCTTCTTAATGTCGTTATAAGTATGACATAGGCATCATGGTAGTATTCTTTGCTTGACACTTGAGACACTTGTGAGCAACATGCGACACTTGCGAGACTTATCGAAGCGAGTAATGTTGATGTGTAACAGATTGCCCCCCAAAGTATGAAGTTAGAATATGAGAATTGATAACTAAAATGATTTGTAGAATTTCAAGCAAGGGTATAGACACGGAGAACCTGACAGAGGCTACACACAAACATCCAACAAATATTATGACATGTTTCAAACCCAAGGCAGGCATACCTATGCTTGGGTGATCAGGACTTGCAAGATATGGCTGCCATAAAATACACTGCGGATCCATAATTGTATCGGTAAAAGGTATAGCCATTGAGGATACAATGTGGACCTATACTCTGATGACATGAACTAATCGTAGCCACGAAGACTACACAGTGGATCTACAAGATGACAAGACATAGCCACGACCAATACAAGGTGGATCTATGTGATAGTATATGTGCCATTGTTCAAGAGAAACTCCTTCGCAACCTGGGCAAAGTACATATCAGAGTGATGGCTCAACCCAGGGTCTTTTTACCGATCCCGATGTGGTACGAATCTAACCATGCGAATAGATGTCCTGACGTCGAACATGGCAGAAACCACTTGATTACCGGTCAATGAAGTAAACCGTTAACAAGCATGAGGGATATCACCATTAATGTCAATGATTCCTAAGGTACCCTAGTACATTCCAACGAATGTGAATGGATGATCTAGAGTCGAACATCCGTGGAATCATCCAATTAGAGGTCAATGATGTAAACCCGCTGTCAGATGTGAGGAGGCCTGCCATTGAGGCATGCAGGTCCCAATGTACTAACTGGTTTCTAAGTCTAATTCCTGGATAATGTGTTGAAGTCGACAGGAATAGGCTCATCAAAGGAGGGCCTTGATGTATCCCCCATAAACGACACAAAATGGACATGGATATGGAATTGGTAGGTCAAATGAACATGGACTGACACGGGTATTGAGAGAAGATATTTTGTGATGGCTGACTCACAAGATGGATACTTCCCTTGAACACTGAGGCACGACAGCAGAAACATGACATGGACCAAAACTTGATGATGTAGTGGATGTTGTGACTTACGTCAGGTGACCCAGAGGATTGAAAGAAACTCAAAGGATTGGCTCAGTGCAGAGGTTCAGCGGATTATAATGTGTGCAAAAGAAAAAGTGCCATGTTCAAGGGCAACTCTAAGAGTTACTTGGTAATGTTCTCAAGAAACTGCTTGGCTTGCTTCTTTCAAATTTCCCCCCATATAGATAGATGAGTACCTCTTTTTAATTTAACGAGCTCGAAGAGGGTAACACATGCTTGATATAACTCACCTCCGGTAAGTTCCTCTTCCTTTGTTTAACAAACTGGAAGAAGTAAGGGTTCGGTCCCGTATGGGCCTGTCGA
The DNA here is from genome assembly GCA_009831015.1 of Picea engelmannii. NCBI lineage: Eukaryota > Viridiplantae > Streptophyta > Pinopsida > Pinales > Pinaceae > Picea > Picea engelmannii. Next base: position 456,408 of record ML793266.1, on the reverse strand, counting down.
TGTTTGTTTTAGCGAGTCCAAAGACAGAAAACTCAAAGGTTTTTCATGATTATAGAGTCTGGAAAAACACTTAAAAGAGAACTCTCTCAGTTCCTTTTTTGTACAGTTAGTCTCACGAGGTTGAAAAAGAGATAAACTACCACTCAAATGATGCCCTTTCGAACCCTTTAACGAGTGTGAAAGGAAGCAAGATCACTCGGCGATCTTTTCATGTTTAGAGAGTCTGAAAAGAGTTTAAAGGTGACTCTAGGGGGTTCATTTTTCATGTGTCCATACAGGTCCGAAAAAGAGATAAAATTTTACCCGGTGCGTTATTATATTCTTGAGCTTGATAACGAACTAAGACTATGCTCATGGATGTGACAAGGTAAACAAACGATCAAAACTGCTTTGAAACTTGTAGTGTCAAAAATGCAATCCAAAGGTTTAGTGAGGCCATTATATTTTTAAAGAAACCCACAAATAACTATACCTTATAAAAAAATGGAAATTTGTAAATAGTAATACAAGAAAAATCTTCATTTACCATTTCATTTGCATAAGGATTTGTAGCAGTGGAGATTCTCATTTTGGAGGTGGATCTTGTTTTTCTTGATACCGGAGCTACGATTGATCATTTCTCTCGCCGTTTGGACCAGGTAGATCTTCATTTCCTCCTCTTTCAAGTACATGGTTCAAAATTTGTTTTCACAACAATATTTGAATAAAAAACGAAGCCCTAGGTCGTCCAAAAAAGATCAAATTGGCCTCTATTCAAAATGATGGGAAAAAGACATTTGTTTACAAAAATGCTTTTAGAGGGTGGTAGCATAGATGCCAACGCCTCGATACTTGAGTAGATAGGTTTCTTTTGTTAAGGAATCCATAATAAACTCAAAAATATGCCCACGCAGCCATTGATGAAAAATATTTTAATTTAAAATGTTTTATTTCTGCGTAGTGATTATTGAGTAATAAAAAGGAGGGCGTGGTCCCTTTTGAACAGTATGGGAAATAGATTTCATGTTTTTTAATTACTTAAGAAATTGCCAAAAAAATGAATAATGAAATTCTTTATTTTTGTTTTGTTTGTAGGTGATTTTGGCAACGACCATGATTGAGTGGAAGGAACGGGAGCATGAACTCGATGATTTGGTTGCTTTGTGGAGCCCCCGTACGTGGGCCGCATTGAGAGATTGTGGCCTTCTAAAATTCTTCAAACTGCAAAAGATGAAGAAAGAGATCCTTCTTCTTGAGCACATAATCAGCTTGTGGGATGTCGCAGAACAAGGGTTTCGGATCATAACACAACTTCTAACCATCGAGTTGGAAGATGTATACTTCTTGACTGGCCTTTCGAAAAGAGGGGCACCTATAGCTTTTTCTAGACAGAGGGCGCTTCCTGAGCAAGTGGATGTGTACCTGGCATGTCATTGTGTCCCAGGAGAAAGACTAGTGGGAGGTAGAATCCTAATCAAGGATATCAGATAATTACCCCTTCGGTCTATTTTGTTCGCTATTACGAGTGTGACAGGAAGCACCAATGCACATATGGCATCTAGATCACAGGTAGCTTATGGTGTACAATGTTTGGAGCCAACATTGTTTAACTGGAGTGCAGGGTTTCTTCGGAACGTGAACGAACAGGTTTCTAGATGTAGGATGGGGTAGAATCAGTTTGGATATGGTTCTTTCTTGGTCTCATTCTTCTTAGAGTTCATCCCCCAGATGCAGCCTCAGATTTCATTGGCGGTACGACCAGTGGGAGAACCACAGATGGAACGATGGACTAGTATGTCTCCGAGACTAGTGGCAGAGTTAGAGTTTCGCTTCACTGGTGACTTCTTCACTTGGCTGAGACGCCAATATCTTTGGATAGAAGACTTTCCATATGTTGAGGTGGACTTTCGTGGGAGTATGGATCTAATTCTACCAGTGAGGGAAGATTGGGATGCGTCAGGTGAGAGACTCAACAATACCTTGTCTAGTGTTTTTTTTTTTAAGTTTTTAACGTATGTATATTTTGTATGACTTGTCGGACGATGTCGTATGGGTGTGAAGACCCAAAATTTTGCTTTTCCAAATACGTTTTTGATGTAATCAAAACATTTTCAGTCATGCTATATATATATATATATATATGGTTCCGAGTTTTTACAGTGCCAGAAGATTTGTAAATGATGATGTCTTTAATGTGATGTGTTTTAATTTACATGTGATGTACAATTTTTTTTCTTTCATGAAACCTTATCTATGGGCGACATACTGATCTATGATGTAATTGGCTAATGAATCTGAAACATTGTTGAGTTCTCTTGGAATATGTCTGTATTCGATGTAATCAAATATTCATTCAAGATGACGAACTCGTAGGTGGAGACGTAGCAGGATAGGATTACGAATAGTGTAGATACGATTAAGTTGACAGACCACAAGTTGGGAGTCTAGGTTAACAATGATACGAGAGATACCTAGGGAGGAGGCTTGGGTCAAAAGTCCGATGACAACATGATATTTTTCCATGTTATTAGTTGTTGGTCCTAAGAAAACACCTCCTGAACTCACCAACTCGTCAAATTGGTAAATGACCCATGTTGCAGAAGAAACGTTCTGGGTGTGTCAACTAGCGCCATCCACAAACCCGACAAAGATAGGAAAGGAAGACGTCATCTGCGCATGAGAACACAAGACACAGTTATGAGTGGCAAAGGTAAAAACTTGAGCACGCAAAAGAAACAGACACACCAAACTAAAATACAATAATGTACAAAGTACGCATGCTAGGTGATCTAGGCATAGTACTTTTTAAGGTAAATCCCGTTCTGGGGCTCTCCTAGGGAGATTCCATCATAATCGACTAACTCGTAGGCCCCTCTATGCAGAACACATTTCACAATGTAAGGGCCATGCCACAAAGGTTCTAACTTACCTGTCCCTAGTTTGTCATGAGCCTGGTCATAGATGAGGACTAAGTCTCCTTCTGCAAAAGTCCAAGGATGGACGGATTTGTCATATTGATTTTTTATCCATTTATGATGTGCCTCGTTAATGCGAGCGGCATCACGACGTATTTCGTCCAGTTTGGTCAGATATAAGAAACGTTCTTCTTCGACAGAAGTATGGGGTAGGATTTCTACTTTAAGTTTTAGAGATGGAATCTCACACTTGATTGGTAGAACAACTTCGATGCCATACACTAACTGGAAAGGAGTGAACCCAGTTGCGGTTTTCATGGAAGTACGATAAGCCCAGAGAGTGGAGAAAAGTTGTAGATGCCAGGATGTCTTATTTTCCCCTACCATGCATTGAATCATGGTTTTGAGGACCTTGTTGATGGCTTCAACTTGTCCGTTGGCCTGAGGATAGTATGGGGATGATTTTTCATGGCGAAAACCCAACTTGGCATGAAATTAACTCATCATCTGGTTCTTAAAGTGTGAACCGTGATCGGTGACAATGGCGCGTGGTACACCAAAATGAGTTATGATGTGGTTAAAAACAAAAAGAGTTGTGATACGACCATCAGTCAGAAAGGTAGGCATAGCCTCAGCCCATTTTGTAAAGTAGTCGATGGTGACGATTATATAACCATGCCCCCCGGCTTAGGTAGGCTTACATTGCATGAAATCTATACCCCACTTGGAAAAGGGGACGATGGTGATAACGGGGTGCAGCGTAGTAGGGTGGGTGTGTGTCTTGTTATTAAAAACTTGGCAGGGTGGGCATTTTTTGACTGCCTCAATACAATCTTTGAAAATCAAGGGCCAAAAATAGTCGACACGTAGAATTTTCTAGGATGTAGCCATCCCAGAAAGGTGACCACCACAGGCTCCAAGGTGACAGTCATTCAGAATGCATTTAGCTTCTGCATGAATCAAACATCGTTGAAGGATAGTATCAATACCACAACGATACAAGGTGTTGTTGACGATAAGATAATGGTGAGAATGGTGGTGAATACGTCGACGCTCTTCATGGGAAGTGTTAGGATGAAAGCGTTGGGTTTGGAGATAAAGGAGGATGTATCCATACCAAGGATCAGAGGTGTTGATGAGGAAAAGATTTCCGTCAGGGAGAGAATCTCTAGGTTCAATATCTTCATCAGCATGGGGGAGGTCGCAAATAAGCTCTGCAAACACCAGGGACTTTTTGGCCTTGGACTTCACAAATTCAAGATCGAATTCCTAAAGGATGACGATCCATTTAGAGTATTTTCCCCTGAACACTTGACGTGTCAAGACATGGTACATGGGGTTTGAGTCCGCAATCACAATGGTGGTGCGTAGTAGGATGCAATGGAAAAATCTCTGGACAGCGATGACGGCTGCCAGAGCTAGTTTTTCTACATGTGAATATCAGATTTCGGGTCCAGATAGACTCTTGCTCAGGTAATAGATCACATGTTCCTCATCGTTGGGGTCCTCCTGAACTAACACCATTGCAATAGTGGAAGTGGAGGTGACTAAGTAAAGGATGTAGTCCTTTGTATACTCTGGAGGGTGCAACAAAGGTGTGTGGGTTAAGGCATGCTTGAGAGCATCAAATGATCATTGAGCGATGTCATCCTAGATGAAAGGGGTGTTTTTCTACAACAATCGCATGAATCCTTTAGTTATCTCAGCGTAGTTACAAATGAAACGACGAAGGAAGTTTGTTTTTCCTTGCAAACTTTGGAGTTGGGTCAAACTAGTAGGTGGGGGTAAGGCCAGAATAGCCTTAATCTTTAAGGGATCCACCCGAATCCCATCTTTAGAGACAACAAAAACAAGGAGTCGACCGAATTTGACAACAAAAATACACTTATGTGGGTTCAAGCAGATACGGTAAAATCGACATCAAAGAAAAATAGCCCGTAAGTGATCAACGTGATCTGATCGATTGGATGAGTGGGTAGGTAAGTCATCGAGGTAAGGTTCTGCAATATGCTTGATATCATAGAAATCGTACGACATGGCCCACTGGAAAGTAGCACCAACATTTTTGAGACCAAAAGGTAGCTTTCGATAGGTGAAATTTCCCCATGGGCAGATAAAGGTTGTCTTATGTTGATCAACAAGTAAAATTTCAATCTGGTTATACTCGGAGAAACCATCCATGAAAGAGAATATTACGCTCCCAGCGCAATTATCAATGATCTAGTCAATGAAGGGAATAGGGTAGTTGTCCTTTGGACAAGCCTTGTTGAGATCCTAATAGTCAACATAGACACGAATGGTCCCCTATTTTTTGGCAACCGGAACAAGGTTGGAGACCCATTCTGTCAAAGGGACAAGATAGATAAAGCCAGATTTTAAAAGTTACTCAACTTCTGCCTTTATGGCTGTGATTTTCTTGTGATGAACTGGGCGGAGTTTCTGTTGAACAGGTTTCGCACCTGGGTAAGTCTTGATTTCATGCACAACGATCGAGGGGTCGATTCCTGGAATTTCTTCATAGCTCGAAGCAAAGAAATCGCAGAATTCTTTAAACAGAGCGGTGTAAGATACCACTTCTTCAGGTGTGAAATTAGCACCAAGGTTAATGTTTTCCACAATGCCTTCTTTGATTGAAATATCAATAATGATCGTAGTAGAGATATTACCCATATTCCCCTCAGAAAGAGTATCTTGTGTGATGATGGGGAATTGTGGAGAATTGGTAACATCAGGAGGGAAGACAGAGTGTATGTCTTTTTGAATTTCTTCTAGAGGTGGAATAAAAGAGGATCGATGATGGTTATCATCCCAAGGTACGTCGTCCAACTAAGCATTTCCATTATAGATTCGTCGGAAGGAAAAATGTGGGAAATGTAATCGATTGCAGACAATAGGGAATCCAACCATGACGGCATCGAGTGCCAATAGATGGGGGTTGTCCGGGGAGGGAGAGGTAGATTGAATAGACACGTATGTAGCCTCAGCTAGGCTAAGTGGCATGGTGTCACCTAGCACATCGAATTCCATAGGACTAGGTACAATCCAAGGGTTAGATGATTCCAAAGATTGATAAGCCATAGTCGAAATCATATTGACGGTGGCAATATGATGTGTGGTGGGTGGAAGTGGTGTAGGGAAGGTACCCATAAGGATAGAATCTTTCAACAATACAACACCAATGCTTTCATACGTAACTTTGTGGTCTCCCAAAAAAGGAATGTTGTTGGTAACAGGGGCACGAGCGTCGGGTGTACAGAAATCTAGTTGGTCGATAGTGAAAATTTTTCCTTGATGGGGGAATTGTACACATAGAAACACTGACGAGGTGACGACAGTCATAGTGTAGAACCAAATTCTTCCGAGTAGTAGGTTGTAATCAAGGGGGGCATCAACCACCTCGACATCAACAGTAACAGTTTTGTCGCCCAACTGAACGACTAAGGATTGTAAAAGTCTGTGAGGATGAAAACCTCGCCCATCAAAAGCGCATAACATCGTAGGGGATTTGTTAAGGGTGGGTGATTTCAAGCCTTTCCAACAATCCAAAGACATGACACAAGTAGAGGCTCCCTCATCCAAGATAGTTCGGTGGATTTGTTGATTGTGAACAACAACATCGATTTGAAAAGCTAGTTGGTGGGAGAATCGAGGTTGATGATCATCCAAATTAAACGTGATGTTATTATATGACTCAGGATTGAAAGCGTCGATGGCAGCCAAGAGCATTCTACGTTGACTGGGACAGTGTTGTAGAACTTCCAAAGAAGACATAGCAGACGGTGCTTGAGCCAAATCTTCAACAATGTTGTAGTTTTGGGCAGCCCATGAACTAGGATTAAAGGTAGATTTCCAGATAATGCTCTTAAGAGGGCATAAGATCAAGTCAAATGAAGGTTTCTCAATCTGGAGTGGCCCGGATGGAGGGCTAGTAGATGGAGGACTAAGGGAAGATGGTGATGGGTCTAGTAAGGAACCGTTAGTGGTCTTCAACTTATCAGGTTTAATCGGTGTGTCATATGTCGTAGTGCGAGTGGTCAGATTAATCCCATTAAACATGTAAATGTGAGCACTTTTCGAGGCCTCATCATGGGATTGGCTGGAACTACCCCCTGGAGTGGGGGTTTGAGAAACCAAAGATTGTTGTTGTGGAAAAGGCTGGGTAAGCACAGTGGGTTGTGAATTTCCCTTAAAAGGCTTGGCCACTTCATCGCGATGTGGACAATCTCGGGTGTAGTGATCATCGCCACAAATGAGACATGGGAATTTCAGTTTCCGTTGTGGTTGTTTTCCGACAGCAGTGGTTTGAGTTTGATTTTTTGGTTGTTCATTGTTATTGTTTTTCTTCAGTTTATTTCTTGCTTTCTTCTTACCTCTAGATTGTTGTGAAGGGGTCAATTGGACCGTATTCACTTCAGAGACCTGAGTTTGAGGGGAGGTAGAAGAGGGTGTGGTCGAACTGGGAGCAGATGTCGAAGCGGACTGCTGGGTTGTTCCAGTCGACTGGGAAGTAGATTGGGTTTTGACGGAGCCAATGACTCCATCCGCATGCGAGGTAGACGATGGTTTGGATGGATCAGTAGTGGCACGGGTAGCATTTGGTATCAATTCATACAGAGTACCAGATTGTGAATAAACCAAATCTAAGTACTGAGCTCGAGCAATAGTTTCTTCCTCGGTGACTACACCACCCATAGCAACATCACGAGTGATCAGGGGTAACAGTGATTTAGTGAACCATTCCTCTAATAATTGGTCAAGAATGATCGCTTTGATTAACCTTCATCGTCGTCTCAATTCATGAATATGATCAGAGATATGTACGGAGTTTGTCTGACGAAGGGAGGTCAATAGTTCGGTACCCGTCTCGTATAGAATGGGTAGTTGGAAGTGTGTGAGGAAGGACATGGCAAGGGAGTTGAAATCGTGAAAAGAAGCACGTGGTAGTTCAATATACCACTTTGCTGCAGAACCTGTAAGCGTTCGTTGGAAAAGATGCAAACATATAGAATCATCCATGAGGGAGTTCGATGAACACCACAAATGGAAAGTCATCGCATGGTTGTTTGGGTCTTCTCTGAACTTTCCGTCGAATTTTGGAATATCAGAAGAAAGTTTAGTTGGAATAGCTGGCCAAACCGGAGAATGAAAAATAGGATCATTCGTTAACTGAGACAAGTCTGGGAGATCCAGAGTCACTAGGAAAGGTAGTTGTCAGTTAACCTACAGGTGATACTAGTGTGGCATAGGAACACCAGTAGGACAATACACTGGGTTAGGCGGATAATTGTAACTAGTGGGTCCTCTTGTATAAGGTTGGTGTTGACCAGGGTACACAGGATTTGAGGGGGTTCGAGAAACATGTGCGAGCGAAGGATAACCGGATGGGTTTTGAGGATTATAAGCCAGATTTGGTGTTTTTCCATAAGGACGATATAGATGAGTCCCTTGAGGGGGAAGAGGTTGTTGTGGAGCTTGAGGATTGTGTCCCCCCAAGAACTGTGGGTTTCCTAGAAAAGGGATATTCCATAGATTGGGTGTGGTAGACACATTTTGTCCATGCGGTTGATGGTAGGCTTCAGATTGAGGCTGCCCCCCAGCATGAGGGTTCCCTCCAAATGGAATTTGTCCTCCGGCGGGAGGATGCCCCCCAGCATGAGGTGGAGTTCCCAGAATTTGGGAACCAGACGTAAACGACTGACTGGTGTTGCTTAATGGGTTAAAACCACCAAGACCAATCCCTCTGGGTTGTTGTATAGGTATAGAACTTCCAGTCAGAACTTGGGTAGTAGTGACAATGGAAGAATTCAGTGCTCTATACCCAAAAGGGAGTCATGATGAAGGTCTAGGTGTTAGTGGTGTGCCAATTGCAGCTTGGCTAACCACCACATTACTGGTGGGAATAGTCAGAACGTGAGGGACCATTGTAGAGTGGGCCGTCTGGAGAGAAAAAGTGGACCTTGGGCCAATGGATGATGTGTTCGGATCAACGGACGGTGTAGTGGAAAAAACGGTAGTACCAGTAAAATGATTTAAGAGTATGGTGTAGGTAATAGGCACATCGGCACCTATTCCTGTTCCGTAAAGATCCTGCACCATGCGTGGTGGGCTTCGAACAACATCTGTGGTCCAAAAGGGGTCTTCGAGTAGAGGGTTTGAATGAGACCCAGTCGGAATGTTAGAAGGATTGACGACGACAAATTCGTCGGCTGAATTCAGTTGGAGAACACGCCTCTCATATCCCTCAGGAATGCGGAAAGCCTCTAGAGACTCTGAAACAATTTGAAAATTTTCTAAAGAGGTGTGAACTTCCTCTTGGGTGGTTATAATGTCATGAACCTCGCTCTGTTGAGAATATTCCTCCATAGAATGAGGGGGTAAAGGGGTAGTCTCTTCCATATTTTCTGGAGGAAGTCCCTGTACCCTACATGAATGGCGTGGAGGGTCAATGTTGGGGAAAAAGAATCGACGAAAAAAATCTATGGCCAACTACCGAAAAGAAGCAGCATACGCTAATAGAATCTAGGAATTACAACCGAGCAAAAAAAAACCTTCTCTCGATGACTGTGCTAGTTGGTGATGAAATCCAACGTCGCGTGACCAAGTCAAGAAGGGGCAGGGATATGGTGGAACAATTACAATGGCGACCTACTTAACGAACTTTCACCTTGGTGCAAGCTTCCACGCAGTAATTGTGGATTTACCCTCCAAGGAGCCCGAGTGAGTTTGACCAATGTCTGTTCTAGGTATAGTGAGACTTCCCTTCATTGTCACCTTGTGTAAGACCCTAAAGATTATGGCTACTAAGGTTACCAATTTGCAGTCATACCCTAGGTGGGTATAGTCGACAGTCTAGTCCGAACGTACGGGCAGGGTATCTAGCCCAAAATCAACTTGAAAGGCTTCCACTCAACATTGTGGGTATACCTTTAAGCGATCCCCATAATATGATCCGACTACTACAATCAGTCAAACCACAGAGGGATAATCTCTATAGCTTTCCCGAGTGCGACCTCGTGCGTAACCCCTGTGTGAGAGGGGGATCCCAGCAAACTTGTACGACAATTGGATTTGACTCTCCCTAGCTCAGGATGCTAATGTTTGTTTTGGAAACTTTGGAGAGTTATGCTCACAGCCTAATACAAAGTGCTAATCCTAGTCTATTGTTGGTGGAGGATCCTAGAAAAAAAAATGTTCTAGATAGTTTTTAATTAGCGTTCATTTTAAAGTTGTTCTTTACTCAAAATGGGGTGTATGAAAGTGAAACGGATGGAATGATGACTCAATCCCCCAAAAACAAATGCATAAAAGATGATAAGCAGTCGTTTCTTTTCAATGAATGTTTATTTAAGGGAGAGAGAGAGAGTTTTTTTCACTATCAAACACTAATAAGGAATGTCCTAAAACAAATTTTCTCAATCAAATCCAATGTCATGCTAAAACTTTTTAGAAATGTCCTCTAATATGCAAATCAATCACTAAGGTGCCTCTTTATTGTTTGTGTGCAAATGATGATTAATTCAATATGACACTTCCCCTGCCAATTAACTTTTTAGATCAAGGAAACTCAGAGAAGCATAAGCAGGTTTCGTACACATAACAGACCCTCTTATTATGATTGAAAACAAGAAGCAAAAGAAAACAAGGATAACAGAGAAAATCAAGAATTTCACACAAAAGAGAGATGTTGAAGAAAAATGACCTCAAAAAAAAACCAAATAAAGAGATTCGTAGATTTATGATGTCCTTCACCAGAGTTTCTTGCTCAATCAGATAGGAGAGAAAAAATAGTGGATTGATTTCAAACTCTCAACAACAGAAAAAAACACAAACAATAATGAAGAAGGCCACAAAATCTGAACAGCAAGGTATTTGTTCCTTAGAAGGAAGGATGTCAAAGTCCAGTGGGAAGAAGCATTGACTCATAGAGAGGCTCAGCAAGTGAAACACAGAGATTGTGTTGGTAAATATGTAACAAACAGCGAACAGGCAGTGTATACTTGTCATTGATGGCGAGTACAGTTGTGGTTGTGGAGAAGAGTCAGTGACCGTTGAATCCCATTCAAATTTCCCGAAAGAATGAAGACCATCAGATCTGAATGAAGACAATGAAGAGGAGGACAGAGCTCAGTCGTTAGATCCAAGCGCAAGACCTGACCATCGTCGGATCAAGGATAATCTGCACGCTCTTTAAAGTACAAGGAGAAGTGGGAGTAATTGCGATGTGCAAAATCGCGATCTAATCTGAGCCGTCGAGATCTAGGTTGATCTGGACCGTTGATTCTCTGCATGGAGTATCGGGGATCAGGGATCGGGACTTTGAAATGTTAAAATCTCTTGACAACGAGAACCCCGAAATCGTGATATGCGATTTCGCGATTTAATCGCAGCCATTGAATCGAGAATGAGATATGGACCATTGATCACAGCCTGTGTCGGAGTTTCGCGGATCGCGAATTCAAAAGGCAAAGAACACAAGGCAACGGGAATTCCGATTTCACAATGAATGAATTCCCGACTTAATATGAACCGTCAGATCTAGAAATAATCTAGATCATTGATTTGGTTCCATTACAGAATGTTGGAGGATCGGGAATTCCATAGGCATGTGCATGGTGACATCGAAAAACGCCGAAACCCTGATGAGAGGTTTGACCGAGGTCATGTGTTGACGGTCATATGGGCCAAGGCCTGTAGCCAGCAGGGCTAGCACGTGGAAAGGGGCGCATCGGCATCGGGGATCGGGACTTTGAAATGACAAAGTCACTTGAAATCAAAAACCTCGATTTCGTGAAATGCGAAATCGCGAGTGAATCTGGACCGTCGGATCCAGAAATGATCAGGACCGTTGATTTTCTCCATATCGAAATTTCGGGGATCACGATTTGGAAGTGACAAGAACTTTGAACATTAGAAATGTCGAAATCGCGATATGCGATATGGCGATTTAATCACAGCCGTTGAATAAAGAAGTGATCTAGACCGTTGATCTGACTTCTTCGTGGAGTTTCACGAATCGGGACTTTGAAAGGCAAAGAACATAATGTCGATATCGCAATATGCGAAATCGCGATGTAACAACAACCGTCAGATCAAGAAGTGATCTGGACCATTGATTCGACCTCTTTACTGAATGTCAAGAATCGGTATTTGTAAGTGACAAAAACTCTGATTGCCAAGAGTGTCGAAATCGCGAGGTGAGAAATCCCGATTGGATCTGAACCGTTGGATCAAGTATTGATTGGAGGGTTACTTTTCTCTCTCACAGCTAACTACTGAGTTTGGAATCTGCTAAACAAAACAGATTCTTGATTGCGAATCAGTTATGAAATTTTAGTTGCTAAGACATGTGTCCTCGGTTTGCCCAGGGGAAGTCGAAGTGGAACCGTCAAGGCAGTGTGTATAAAAGAAAATGAGAAAGACTGAATGTGGTGGGCTGTTCTGAAGTGAATATGAGATGAAACGCAGAGCAAAAAGATAAAGAGCAGAGGCATAGCATGAAATTGAGAAAATGTGTAGAGCGATATGAAACGCAGAGCAAAAGAAAAGCAGAATGACAGACAGAGCAGAAGAAGAGCTGAATGACAGAAAAATATTGATGCAGAGTAGACCTGCTAAATAAACAGAAGAAGAGAAGAATTGCATAACAGTTTGATTGAAGATCAGATACAAAGAAAGATTGGTAAGAATTGATTTATCTGTGTAGTTGTCTGTATATTCATTATTGGATATTTTAGGGAGGTTGGGAGGTGCTCGGGAGGACTGTTGTCCTCAGAGGTTCAAGTGGGAGCTTGAACACAGGAAGTTGTAGCTTCCATTTGGTTGCAGCCAGAGAAACTAGGGTGGCAGGGTGGTTCTAGGGAGAACAAGTGTTCTCTGTTATACAGGTCGGAGCCTGTGTAACTGGAAGTTGGTGCTTCCATCCAGTTGGTGTTGGAACATTCAGGAAGTTGGTGCTTCCATCCAGTTGGTGCTGGAATATTCAGGGAGTTGGTGCTTCCTTCTAGTGGGTGCTAGAGAAACCAGAGAGTTCGAGCTCTCAAACAAGTTGCAGCTTGTAAAACAGAGGTAGCAGCCTCACATTGAGTTGGTGTTCAATTGTAAATGATGTACAGAACTGAAAAAGACTGCCTATCATTTCGAAGAAGAAGAGGTTTTCTCCCTTTATGGGTTTCCTCGTGAAAATCTGTCTCTGTGTGTACTTTATGTGTGACTGATGGTCTTTACTTTTACTGTCCATATGTTGTATGTTGTTGATGACCACATGAAGAAATATTAATAATGTTTTAACAGACTTAAAATTGTTTAAGCTCACATACAACTGATTCACCCCCCCCTCTCAGTTGTTTAGTATTTCCAACAGATTGGACCCTAGAAAAAGCAATTCTGGAAAGGTTTTTTTCCAAAAGAGGGATGGCGCTCTGGTGTAAGGGGTACCAAGAATTATAGTGCTCTGTCTAACACATCCAGGGAGTGTTGACGCTCTGTTAACATGGCCACAGGGGTGCCAGGCTTAAAAAGCTCATGAAAATGTCCAAAAACCCAAAATTTCAGTCAAATTTTGGCAATCAAGCTGAGTGTGATAGGGTAAGGAGTCAATCATCATATGAAATCAAGCAAAAGGGGTGAACAAGGTATGAAAAAAATCAAAGGGTAAGACAAGGTCTATGAGGAAAAATCAAAACCAAAAGTTTCGATTCGATTCTCCCCAGTGGAGTCGCCAGTTTTTGTTGAAGGAAAATCTCCCTGCAGACAGGTAGATCTCCTCTTGAGAGCTAGACTCTTAACTCTTAAGACAGAAGACACTTATCATGGACACTGACTTCCTTTTAGATCTATATAAACTAATGTATGAGGAGTAAGGAGAAAAGAAGTACCTTTTACTGGCGTTTGTCCCTACACGCTCTGAGTTGAGCTCCAATCTTTCGCTCCTCGATAAGCCAATCGTAGATGCAAATGCAATAGCTTCGTCAAATCCCCTTTGTCTAACCCTTTCTCAAAAAATCCACGATCCAGATGACAACAACTTCACTAATTATTCTCCTCCAATTCACTGTGTGTTTCCTATGAGATCATAGGTCTCACACTTCTAATTCTTCCCCCTTTTCCACCATGATAGAGCCTGCTTATATAGGTTTAGAGAGGCCTAACCTCTTGAGGTATCTTTAGGGTAAGTTGAGGATTCTCCTCCTTGATTCAGGGATCTTCCCTAAGATCATGGCTGGACCAGGGGTTTGAATTCAACTGCCTTCCAAGATTGAAAATATCTTCCCCTTATTCTCCTCAACAGACCAACTGCTGCCCAGAATAGGCAGCGCTCCCTCAAAAGGGCCATCAGAGTGCTATAGCTCTCCCTAGTAGGCTTTAGTGGGGCGCCAACACTCTTAAAATCAATAACACTCCTCCAAAAGGGTTGTTCAGTGTTATAACGCTCCCTAACACTTCATAGGGGAGTGCCAGCGCTCTTAAGAGAGATATAGGGGAGCGCTCTCTTCTAAAAACCTAGATTCAATGGTTCTTTCAGATGGCAAGAGGTACCTAACTTCAGTTAACCATTCCTCTTCCTTCAAATCAAGTGTTTGAGGTATTTTAAGTGTCTTCTTAATGTTGTTATAAGTATGACATAGGCATCATGGCAGTATGCTTTGCTTGACACTTGCGACACTTGTGAGCAACATGCGACACTTGCGACACTTATTGAAGTGAGTAATGTTGATGTGTAACAATTGGCTAGACAAAACGTTTGTGGTGTTACTTTAAATATATTTTTTCGTGAAGACCAGAACTTTCAGTGGTCAATAACATATTCATATTATTCCTCTCCTTCTACACATAAAGACGTAATTTGGGCATTTGGAATTGCTCGCACTGGGTTTGTTCCTGAGGTTTTTGACTGTAAATAACTTGTTGCATGGTGTGTGGAGAAGTAAGTGCCAAGCCAAAAAATTATACAACTCCAAGATCATTGTCCAATTTCCCTTTCACCACAATTTTTTCGAAAGACGTTGAATCTCCCTGAGTCGATGCTTACCTTCTGTTGGCACAGGGGTAGACCCGGGGTTCAATGCTACAACAATGCACCAACAAAACCCTAACTACTGGCCCTTTCGGCAACACCTACGAAGCAGATGAAGTCTCACCCGAGGTAGAGGCAGGGGTGGTTGCAGAAATTAGGTGTCTGCAACCTTATATGGGACACATATCTGTGATTGTAATACTTAACAGAGCACTTAGCACCGACAGTTCATCAATATTTAACCACTATCTACTCTGCAGATAAAACAGAGCATCGCATCATTCATTCAGATCTGATGTATCTAAGCACTTATCATAAAGAGGTAGATTAGATCTAGCATATTCAAGCACTAAGCACACTCACATAGGTAAGATCTAACATCCATACACATCATTAACACAAATCATAAACATATCTATCTATCTGCATCAAATCACTTAGCAAGTAAAGACATAAACACATCAACACTTCGCACAAAGCATAGCAACACAACAAGTATGTGGTTCACCCCCACCCTGGGGCTACGTCCACCAAATCTTATTCTTTATTATCTTTGTCAAGCTTCTTACAAGCACATAGCATCAAAATCCTACTTCGTAGAAGACAGGAGATCTACGCACACTCTGCCAGATCCTCCTTCTTCGATCTAAGGTATAGCACCAAGCCTTCTTACAATTACTTGCACATATCTCTGCAAGTCTCACACAGTATGCACAAAGCATCTACAATCCATACTTATCACTTAGCCCAATATCAAACATATATCCCTCTCCTTACATTTCCTAGACATTGATTTATACTTTACAAAATAGGCCTAAACATGGGTAAACCCATGGGCCGACATCCCATACCCATTACATAATCCCAAATCCCAAAAAGGACCCAAAAAGGGGCTGAGATCCCATGATATCTGCTTCATCTTGTACTCCATCTTCGACATCCTATCGAAGTCCCAAAATAGGTCAAATTTGACCAAGGATCTCCCAAAACTTGGTCAAGGGCCAACAGGCCCCCAACACTCACTTGTGACTCATCCCAAGTCACTCTAGTCTAGCTAGTGCTGCCTCAAAATCCTTGAGCTTGGCTCTAGATGCTTGGACTTGTTGTTGTGCCATGACCTCTTATTCATCAAACTCCTATATGATTACGTCGTTGACAGGTCCTTCTAGGAGTTGTTTAGCTGCAACGACAACCTGCTCCAGTTCTTCTCCTCGGCCTTCTACCTCTATGAGCAATTGGTAAGCCTTATCTTGTAAAGGTTGGAGCCTCTGAGTTACTTCCATAAATCTACTTTGGATAGTGTGGATCTACTGCTGGGCAGTGCATTTTTCTTGGGATCGCTTCATGCTTTCCATAGATGACATGGGCTTCAACTGCGCCTGTATTGTCTCTGCTTGCTTCTTTTCTTCTGGGAGATGTGACTCCAGTTCCTGCAATTTTGGGTTCTCAGTGAGTTTCACATACGTCTAGGCACTGTCATTACTTAGCTTCTTGCATTCCATGGAAAGGGCCTTTAGTCTCTCAACTACTCTCTAGGCAGTTGCTTCTCTTTGGTCCCTCACATCCTGTGGAGTCTCGGGCACTATGCAGAGCTCTAAGTCTGTTATGTGTTGTTGTAGCTGCTAGATAGCTTCTGAGAGTTGTTCTACTTGATGCATGACTCGGTCCTCTGCCTTTAACTCTAATACTGTCATAGAGTGAAGTGCTCTGTTGACTGCTTCTTTCACTTCAAGTTACTCCACGAGCAACTGTTCTTTTCCTTGCTGCATCTGTTCTTTTTCTTCATCGAACTTCACTTGGAGAGAAATATTTTCCTGTTCTACAATGCTGCATTGTTCTACGAGTACGCCTTGCACTTGCTTCAAGGCCCAAGTGGATTTTTCTATTTCTTCTTATGCTCATCGAAGGAAAGCTTCGACTGTATCAGCTAGTTAGTGGAGTTGGGTTGGCTCATCTCCCAACTCTGGTTCTCCCAATGGCAGAGGCGTAGTGGAGACTGTGCGACTAAACTTAAGGGCCTGTTGGTACCCCTCGGAGTTCAAATTCGATTCTCTCATACATTTATTCCTTCTTGGCTTCTTGTTTCTCTACTATTTCCAGTGAAGCATCGTTCAGGGCTGCGATGATGAAGTCAAAATCATCGCAGGTGAGGACATTCTACATCTTGGTCATGGTGGCTTTCTATTTCTTTCGGGAAGAAGGTTTTGGGGGGTAAAATTTCCTCTTCTTCAAGGGTTCAACCTCATCTCTAGGTGGTGTTACCTTGCCTAGATTTTGTTCAGCTTTGACTTTGTCATCAACCCCTCGGTCTGGTGACACTGAAGCAGTCTTTCCTGAGGTGTTGCTTAAATTTTGGACCTCCTCAGTCTTCTTTCGTCTGCTAGTTCTGGGTGTATTTTGTTTTTTATGAGTTTCCTCTGGGCTGTCAAGATCAGATATCTCTACAAGGTTGGCAGGGATAAGGAGGTCAGTGGACCATTCCTTAGTGATATCCTCAAGGTATTCTTCTGTAAGTTTATAATATGATTGTAGCTGCTCTTTATGTTCATCTACTCGCGTTGTAATGTAGGTGAAGTGTTGATATGCGCTGAACTTCATCAGGGGTTAGAACCTATGTAAGGTGTTCATATTCATGCGAGGCTCGGCTTCGATGGCTCTCTTTAGCTGGAGGTAATATGTATGAAACACAACATTCGACTACCACTATTTGCTCATATCACTTGAATACCAAAGGGTAGCGAACTTCGCAGCAAGCAGTTCAAACGGCTCTATGTCTGGGAAGGTCGCAACTTTCAGCATCTCCCAGTTAACAAAGGATTAGGAGCCAGCTGAAATGAAATTCATAACCTTGATCTTGTGCTTCTCGGCAGTCTAGTTCCAACTAGTTAACTAGGTACTTCGTCCAATTCATTTGTAGGCCTTTCACGCACTTTCCTGTGAGGTCAACGACAAAGCTGGTGACCTTCATAGGTCAGTTCTTCCTTACTAACTTTCCATCTATCAGTTGACATGTGAGGTGCACTGTGCCACTTTGGATGGAAGCTACCTTGTAGCCTCTTGTTCCCTTCTCAACATCACCATATGTATCCTTGATCTTATGTGCCAGTGCGTGATCTGCAACTTTTCCTGGATAAAACTCCTATGAGTTGGGTCCTTTCATACTCAATCCTATGATCCTGTGGATCAACGTTGGGTCAATTGTAATGTGGCAATATAGCCATAATTAGTCGCCATGGTAACACGACAGTAGCAGCTTGACACATGCATTGACTTCCTGGTGTCTTCTGAAGTGTGGGATCTTCATGACATTAAACAGGGTGGACTGTGTGAGGTTCATTGTCCATGATTGAGGGATGATATTTGAGTTATTCCCCTTTTTTCTAGTTAGGTACTTATATGGGGCGAGCATTCCATAGATCTTGCGATCGCCAAGGTTGAAGTCATTGAACTTCAATGCTACGATCTTGTCCTAGTGTTGACGGGCGAAATTGACCATCCGTCAACTGGGAGAGTGGAACCGGTCCGGGGTTGTCTAAATAACCCAAGCCGTTTGGAATGGACCACCCTGACGAGTTTAACGGCTCCGTTGGCCGCTCTAAGGTCTTCAATGAAAACCAAAGAGAGAATTGTTCTGAGCTAAGTAATCTAAATAAACTAATAAACAAATCAAACTATAACTAAATACAAGAAACTAACTAAAATAAAGGAAACTAGAAACTAATAAAACAAAGAAAAGGAACTAATATACTAATCTAATTCAAACAAACTACTAAATAAACTAAAACTAAGTACAACTACTCTAACTATTATATATAAACTACTAATTACTCTTGTAATAACTCAAATCAACTATCTAATTATCAGCTATAACATTACTTATTCACAAATGTACATCATAAACAACCTACAGATTTGATTAAAACCTGCAAAACTCAATTGATCACTGCCCTAAGACAGCAAGGTATGTTTTTTGATTTTTTGTATTTTATGAAAAAGAAATAAACTACTGAAATTAAACAATCTAATATATTTTACTGAAATAAAACAATCTAATATAAATCTAATTACAATTATATCTAAATTAAATTACTTAATGAAAACAGTAAACACAAAACTAGTTGACCTGGAAAACGCTCCAAGTCTGCCCTGTGTATGATGACTTCTTAAGCTGGTTGGAGGAAGAAATTCACACCATTTGGTCCTTAAGATTTTCGTAAACGATCAGCTGTGCTGCTTCTCGAAGTGTTATACAGGACAAACAAGACATAAAAGAAAATCATAACAATCTTCTGATGATAAATCTCTACAATAAGGGAAACCTATTATGCAGAAAACTTATATATAACAATTCAATTTATGAAGAAGACAAAGCTATCATTCACAAAATGAATCAACAACTGTTATGTCTTTTATCTATTTGGAAGCAACAAGATATGTATAACAGTAAATAAATTATATCATTTGCATTTGATTTAGATAGCAAAGTAATACTAAACCATAAACAAAATGATATACAAAACCAGAAACAAAGTGTTGATATATTGAAAAGAAAAAGCTATGACAAAACATCAATTCTTCTCCAGTTTGAATCAGAATTACATATTCTTGTTCTCCCACAACTGAGGATGATCATTATTACAAAAACCATAGGTTTATATAGGTTTCTCACAAGGTAAAACATCCTTGTGAATAATAACAAATTGTTTTACATAATCTAGGAATAATCCCAGAATCACCTAAACTAAGGAAATAAAATGCAAGTAGAATCTGTAAAGCATCCCCTAACTGCTCATTATATCTATTGCCAATTCGAATTTTCTTGCAATAGAACACAAAGATCAAATTAGAAGGATATTTTATTAAGAAAACAATAAAAAATTGACTTCTCAGACTTAGCTACAGAATCGTCTGATTCTGTAGCTAGTCCAAAATAGCAAACATGATCAGATCTAAATCAAATAAAATCAAATAAAATCAAATCCAATTTTAATTTTCTTTTCCTCATCAAAACGAATTACTAATAGTTCAAGCAAATTCCTCATTTCAAATTGAAAAAGAATACAATCGGGACAGGGCAAGAACGCTCTATTTTTAGCTCTCATAAAATCGGGGTAAATAATAATCATATTGTTTCATATCCAAATGCAATTACAAACCAATCGTATGATGTAATCCAAGATAGATATGATCATAATCGATCCTTATCATAATTGATTGGTTACAGCTGTGTAAAAATCATATCGTTTCATTCAATTGTTAAAATGAACAGGCTGTAGCAATTACAATCAAAACAGAACATATCCATTAAAATTCGTTGTAGAAATGCAGTTGTTGAGTATCGCATGGTGAACAGAAATGACAAAAACAATGATCATAACCATCATTAACTCATTATAGTCATAACAATAAATCGATATCGTTCAAATAAATGCAAAGATAGGTAAATCGTTTTAGAATGGAATCAGACTGAATGAGTAACAATCAAATGCATTTCGTTATTGATCACCACACAGTCAACCGACAGGGTCTTGACAGAGTCAACAGAATCCATAATATAAACTGGGCAAATAACCGAAATGAATATGGCTGAGTTTAATTATAGACACAAATCATAAGACTGGATACGATCAATTTCATTCCCCAAATCGAAATCAAATGATATGTTTGTTATAATCGAATGAAGTTCAAATCGTAACAGCCACTATTCATATCCATTCAAAATTTGATTATGTAACAAATGATATATGAACTGGTCCGAGCATGGAATATACAATCACAACAACTAACCAATTTGCCCATCATATCGTACAGGATATAACCAAATCGAACAGGGATATTGACTGTATTCCAAAAATAGAAATGATATCCACAATCCTTAATAACAGAGTATTCAAATCAAACCATGATCAATCAAATTAAATCTAATCAAAACCAATCCAAAAATTAATAATCAAAACTTATATACAACAAATGCATGACAGAGCAGGCCTACAATGTACACAGAATTTATGATCATGCCATATAAATGGGTGAAAGTTATACCAGCAAGATTGTTGAGGCTATGCCAATTTGGAATTGACGATTGCCGTGGCTGACTCGACATTCTTGAACAAAATTGAACCAGCAGTTCGTTGCTTCTTATCAGAGGGTTCCACCTTCACGTTACGACCAGTGAGCTTTGCCACTTGGTTTTCCAAATCATGGATTCTGGATTGCAACATCGGCACATCCAAGTAGTACCTCTCCAACCATAACCCACACTGATCACAAGGTGGAACAGCAGGTTGAACAGACGGGGGCTTCGATGATTCACCGAGGGTTCCTTGAGGTGGTTTAATACCAGGAAAATTAGGATCATCCCGCAGACAGGGTGGAAAATTCTTGACAAAGTCGTGAGGAGGTTTGTCACACAAGCCTTCTGAGTAAGGATACTCATCGGCGAGAAAATGCTCAATCTCCGAATCAGTGTCTTCGCTGACCACGATAGGCTCAGAGTTGGCAGGGGTTTTAGGTTTATTTCTCGCCATGCGAGAGATTAACCTAGCATTTTTCTTTCCTTTAGAATTAGCACCAGTTTTAGCTTTAGGCTTTTTGGTTGCGGGCTTATCAATTTCAACCTGTTTAGTCACAGCCATAGGTAAATTCATAGGTGGGTCGAGTAGAGGTTTGGGTAGCAAAACACTGTAGGGTACAGGGGTAGGCTTGTTTTCGGTCACCATAGGCTTATCAACCTGTGGTGGGTTGGATTCTTCAAATCCATTACGACTGAGAAAATCACCCCAACTGTCACGACGTAACCCCAACTCGTAAACGATAATCATTTTAATTAACCCCAAATGGAAGAGACTGGTATCGGCCTGACTACGTTTGTATCTCTTCACCATTTTAAACAGACTTCTATGAAGGTAGTGAGGTATACTAAGTTCGAAACCCATAAAAACCATCAATAGACGAAGGTGAAACAAGAAAACGAACCCGTACCTGCCTTCACAAGTGATGAATTGTTTGATTATCATTAGGAGAGCATACCAGCGTGGTTTTAACATTTTTGCAGGCCACCCTTTGTCGCAGGGTTTCACCGCTCGAGACTGAAATAACAATGTCCACGGGACATCTTCCAACTTACAGTTTTTAGACCACCTCTGTCCTGTAGCAGGAAGACTAGTTGCCGAGCTAAGGAAATGCTCATTAATCTCCAGTTGCACATCCCCGATTTTGGCTCGGCAACCATCGAATGATAACACAAATTGTCGAGCCACGATAAGGTTATAAACATCAAATTTCCTTATGAACGGGAGCCACCTGAATTCTTCTAGGTCTCTATAAGCGCCATCAAACATAAGCAGTGCTTGGCAACCGTTAGGCTCTGCCCTTACCACAGGAGCCATGGCTTCTGTGCATGGTAGGGTTTGAACCGCACAAAACAATGCACAGGGTCGAAAAATGATAGGGCTTAACAGCTTCAGCGCTCAAAGAGGCAAGGATTAATTACATGCGTGCGAAGGTGGTGGGATTACCACCGCCATGCAGTGTA
The DNA here is from genome assembly GCA_009831015.1 of Picea engelmannii. Lineage (NCBI taxonomy): Eukaryota > Viridiplantae > Streptophyta > Pinopsida > Pinales > Pinaceae > Picea > Picea engelmannii. Next base: position 433,967 of record ML793266.1, on the reverse strand, counting down.
TTAATAACTGAGTACAGTGTTGTTCCATCCATAATCATAATCATTTAAACCATATGTATCGGTCAACCAAATAGGTGTACAACCATATCAACATGTCATCCAACAAATGTAGAATCAACACCATATGTTATAATCATGCGCCAAGTGTATAGTTCAATCCGACATTAACCAACGATCCATCATATCAATCATTTTAACAAACACTTAAACCAATGTTAATCCAATCGTGCCAATGTATAGTTCGAAACTATGATCGTTCAATGTAAAATCAAACTCATATAATAATGCACCAAGCAATGATTCAAACTATAAAATTGAAATCCAAAAGATTAATCAATGCGCCTTTGCAAAACTCAAACCATTGCCATTTCATATCAAATCAAACTTATAATATTGCCAATGCATTCGTTGCATATTCAAATGTTTATATTTCAAAGTTTTTAGAACATTGCAACAAAAGATCTCATATAATCAATAAGTCAAGAGCTCATAGCAATAAAGGTCAAAGCAAATAAGACCAAAATCAATCATGAATTTTTATAGAACCAAATGTAACCAGAAAATCTGCATGCTTAATGGCTTATTAATCAAATAGATCCAAATGCGCAATCAAAGTAAGAGTAGGCCAAGGGACATAGTTTGAAAGAACCTTTTGCAGTCATGTGATAAACCAATGGTAAAGTGCCTTTCAGAAAATTAATGAAAGACGACGACAGTTCAAACAACGATAGAGGGGTTTTCACACTTTCAGTTGTGAAAACTGAATTGAAACCAAATTGCAATTGTCGCAAAAATGAAACAAATGTCTAGTTGCACAAGGCGACAATGATTTGTCGTTTAGAAGACAAGAGGTGTAGGTATCTTTTTTTAGAGCAATTAAAAAAAATGAATTGGCTGCCAACAATGGCGACACGCTGGGAGAAGCAGTTATCTATGTCAAAATAAACGAATTCAGATCAGGCATCAAAGAAAAATTCGACTTAAAAAAACAACCAGAAAATCGTACTAACATCATCATCAACTATCTTTTCCAGTGATGTTTCAAAAGATGCAAACCAAGAACAGTGTTTAGGATCAGCAAGTCATGATTTTTATGATAAAATCTTCAATACTGTTGGCATGGCCACTGCTGCCAGCAGGCATCCATAGCCTCGATAGGGTTGCCATTTAACCCACTCGGACGTCTTTATCCTGTCAAGAAGTTCTATATTAGAATAAAGGAATTTTCAAAGAGGTTTCTTATAATTTTACAGATTTTCATTTACCCGACATTGCTTCGCTTCCAGCAGGCCTGTTCAGTACCCCGGCGAAGTTGTCTTGGCGCCATGCTTTCATTTACCCGCTGCCAGCGGACCTGTTTAGTATCCCGACGGGTTTACAAACACTTCCCACAACTCTTATTAATATTTTTATTTTGTTTTTCTTTTATAGATAGCTGAGCAGGGTGACGCTGAAAAATCTTGATATTTTCTCATATTTTTCAGACCTCATCGGAATTTTTTAAGTACTGTCCTTATTCAGCTCCAGAAATGTTTTATTTCTAAAACAACTTACATTGACAGGGAGATATCCTTTTGAGTCATTCCTTTATGGAAAAGGGACGGTGTAAAAAGATAAATATGATCATGACAAACTTCACTTGGAGATTGAAATTAGTAAACTTCTTTCAAGCAACATTTTCCAACATGTGCATTATTTTCAGTAATATATCACTGATGTATGTACAATTTTCAGGAGTTATTTCAGCGAAGAAATCTTCTTATGGTCTTCGTCTGAATGGCTCAGTGCATAAGCATGCATATGTTTCAAAACACAAAAACACACCAAACTGATCAATCAAGTCAAAATCAAAACGAAAACAAAGGCAAAAATAAAAAGGAAATATTTACATAATATACAAGGATAAAAATCAAGCAAAGTATCTTTTTAGGGCTTGGCCATTCACCGGATAGGTGTCAAGCTGCCCTTCAAGATTCTGCAAACGAAAGGAACTAGGACCCAACTTTTCAGCGATCAAAAATGGCCCAAGCCACAAATTTTAAAATTTAGTGTGTTCACCTTTCCCTTCATGTGGTTTGTCCCACTTTAAGACGAGATCGCCTACTTCAAAATTTCTATCAGAAGCAGAATTAGAATCGAACCAGATTTTAATCAGTTGTTGATGTTGATCTAATTTATGCTTGGCTTGGGTTCTTACTTCTTCTAACTTCATCAAAGCGTTAATACGACTTTCTAAAGGGGGACATTCTTCTTCTTGAACTTTTTGTGATAATTGAAGCGAAGGAAGAAGAATATGAGGTGGCAAGATGGCTTCTCTGCCATAAACGAGGAAAAAGGGGGAATTACCTATAGCAGCTTTGGGTGTTACCCTATCATCCCACAGTGCATTCAGCAGTGTGTTGTGCTAGTTCTTGTGATTTTCAGCCACGATTCTCTTGATAATCTTGATCAAGTTCTTGTTAGTTGATTCTGCTAAGTCGTTACCCTGAGGGTAGTAACTTGCGGAATACTTAAGCTTTATTCCTTTCTCTAAGGCAAAGTCACTCATCTCAAGAGAAGAAAAGTATGAAGCGTTATCAAAGACTAGACAAACAGGGATGCCAAAATGGGTGATGATATTCGAATTTAGAAAAGCGATCACCTGACTTGTGTTAACAGTTCTTAGTGCGGCGGCTTCAGACCATCGAGTAAAGTAATCAGTGCCTGTCACAATATACTTGTGCTGTTGTGAGGATGGAGGGTTAATAGGACCAATGATATCAAGGCCCCATTGCTGGAAAGGAGAATCGACTGTAACGGGTTGCAAAGGGAAGGCTGGTTTTTGCAATCGCCCTGACGCTTTCTGACAAATGATACATTTTCGGCACAAGGCGTGGGCGTCTCTGAAAAGTGTTGGCCAGTAATAACCGGCTCTTAAGACTTTATGAGCAGTGGTATCACCACTGAAGTGACCACCAGCTTCTCCTGCATGCAACTGAAGCAAGACTCTTTTTGCTTCGTCTTTTTCAAGACAACGCATCAGTACGCCATCAAAATTCTGACGAAACAGTATACCGTTAATTAGGGGAAAGGAGGCAGACTTTAGTCTTAAAGCTCTTCTCTTGGTAGGGTCAAGGTGATGAGGTGCTGATCCATGTTGAAGATAGTGTCTAATATCGTCGTACCAAGGACTCACTAGGTTTTGTGTACAACAAATCAAACTCTGATCACGTTGTCCTAGGATTGACGTATCACTAACTTCTTGTTGTTCAGTTTCTGAATCAACTACCAATTTACATAACCCTTGGCCTCTCACAATTTGGGCTGGAGTAATTTCTAGGTCGTACTCTTGTAAGGAGGTGACCCAGTTAGCTCTTTTCTCTCCTAAATCTTTTTGCACTAACAAGTTCCTAACGGAAGGGTAAGGGACAATGACCTTTGTTCTTGACTTCAAAAGATAAGACCGGAAATGCTTAACTTCCTTGAAGACAGCGTAGGCTTGCCGATCGACCGCTGGGTAATTAAGCTCATCACCTTTGAAAGAAGAGCTCATAAAGGCGATGGGTACTTCGTTGTTCTCGGCATTCTTCTGAGTTAGGACCGCGGCATAGGAACGATCAGAGGCAAAAGTGTAGAGTGTAAAGTCTTGAGAGAAATCAAAGCTCATGAGAGACGGAGCATCAATTATAGCCTTCTTTATATCGTTGAAAGCTTGGTTTTCAATGGGTCCCCAGTGATATTGGGTGTCCTTCTTTATCAGGTTCTGAAGAGGTCTGACCATTTCGGAGAAACTGGGGACAAATATTCTCACGAAATTAATCTGGCCGAGGAAGGACTGCATGGACTTCTTGGAAGTAGGTGGGGAAAGTTTAGCGATGACTTGGGTCCTCTCGGGGTCAATAATCATTCCATCGCTAGACACAATAAATCCTAGTAATTTACCATGTTCTACTGCAAAGATGGACTTCTTAGGGTTCAAGGAGATGTCGTATTTACGACATCGTAGCAGGACGGCTCGTAGGTGAGCTAGATGATCGTTTTTGTTTTTAGAGTAAACGGTCACATCATCTAGGTAGACTACTACGGAGTGAATGATTAAGCCTCGGAAAGCAATATCCATTGCTCTTTGAAAGGTAGCACCAGCATTAATCAATCCAAAGGGCATTTTGCGATAAGCATAAGTGCCCCACGGGGTACGGAAGGTAGTTTTCAACTGGTCTGACGTAGACATCAAGACTTGGTTATATCCAGAGAAACCATCCAATAAGGATAGCCTCTCGGAACCAGATACTTGTTGAAGTATCTGTTCCATGGGAGGGACAGGATAATTATCTTTATCAGACGCTTTGTTGAGGTTCCGGAAATCGACACAAAGTCAAATTTCTCCATTTTTCTTTTGCACTGGGACGAGGTTGGATACCCATTGGGTGTGTCTAATAGGAAAAATTATTTTAGCACTTAGGAGTTTATTCAATTCTTTTTGTACGGTCGGTTCAAGCTTAGGATGCATTTTCCTCAGTTTCTGTTGGAAGGGCAAGGTTTGGGGTTTCATCGGGATGACATGTTGTATGATATTAGGATCGAATGTTTTAAGGTCTTCGTAAGTCCAACCAAACACATCCTTAAATTCTTTAAATAATTTAACAAAAGCAGCTTTTTCTTGCTTAGAACATCCCAAGCCTAAGTTGATACACTGAGGTTTTTCACTAGTTCCTAGATTGACTTTTTCATAAGTTAATGAGGAACTGTTGGTTTTACAATTGACCGTCTTTTTAAATTTATCTTCAAAATCGTAAAACTTTTCTAATCTAGTAACAGATTTGGGTATGGAATTTACCATGTCCGATAGAGCTTCAGGAGGTTTCGGATTAGGTATTACCGTAAAGTCATGCAAATTGTCATCGTGTGTTTGTTCATCTATCACAGCGCCTTGAAAGGTTTCCTCCATGTGAAAAATGTTAATGATCTTTTGATCATCATCAAATACTCTCCAGTTTGTGATATTGTCTGGAACAGATGGTCGAAACAATAGCTCCATGGAGAATGCGTTTGGAGATAAGCCTTCTGCAGGAAGAAGTTTAGAGGCAACATTAGCAAGTAAATCTGCTTCGGCATTATTTAATCTAGGGATGGAATTTATATTAAAAGCAGAAAACTTGTTTATTAAACTCCATACCTCAGACTGGTACCATTTGAGATGCGGGGAAAGACAATGTATAGAATTTTTCATCTGCCTGACCACTATCTCAGAGTCGCCGAATACAATTAGATTTTGAATGTGCATGTCTAAGGCTTTTCTGAGACCTTGTAACAAAGCCTCATATTCTGCAACATTGTTAGTACATTCAAATTCTAATCTACAAGCCAATAACGTTTTATTACCTGCCGGATCGATAATGACACAGCCTGCACTAGCTCCTTCTTTAGACTTGGAACCGTCGAAATATAAAGACCAAATTTGATTTTCATCGGGCTCACAGGATTGTTGAATAGAAGCTGTTGGTTGCGTACATGCTGAGATCTCGGACTGCTGTTCTGGATTGTTGATAGGTGAAACTTCAGCCATGAAATTTCCGAAGTAGGTGTCCATTCCTTTGACTTCAGGTGAATCAGTCGGAGATGTATATGGTTCATTGGGGTCATTCAAGTCTGTTACCGTGAACTTGAGATAACGCTCATGATTCACCCTGATCTTGTTAGGCTTGCCATTTTATGGAAGCCATAAGTGAGACCAGTCTGTTGCGAAGTAACCATGTAGCTGCTCCGACCAATCCCTGCTCAAAAACATACCATACACTTCTGGAATATCGACCACAATTATATCAATAACTTGATGAACCTTAGGGTTAGACGATAATATAATCAATACATTTTTTAGCTCGCCCATAACTTTAACATCTGTTCGATCAAGCTGTATGATTTTCAAAGAAGATGGTTCTACCTCAGCGTTAATCTTTTGGCAGACTGACCAGGGCATCACATTTGACGATGCTCCTTAGTCAACCATACAATTATGCACATTTCTGTTGAAGATTTCTAAGGTTAAAAGAAAAGGAGGAACATTCTTGCGAGCATTTAGAGTTGTAGCTTGTGGTTTCTTACTCGCATTCTCTAAGACTACTTTATCTGAATTATTTACACTATTTACATTGTTATTTACATTATTTACAGGAGTTACAGGAAGGCTTCCTTTATCTTGAGTATCAAGATTATTTTTTGTGGAATTCTTTTGTGGAACTTTGCTTTGCACAACCTTATTACCGTTTGAATTACCATTCTTGCCATTGTCTAAAATATTTTGCAACATCTTCTGTAACAAAAATGGAAATTTCAACAATTCATAAATAGAAATGTTAGCCCGCAATTTCTTAAGATCTTCAACAACATCATAATCTATTTTAGGGCTGGCATTACTCTATTTAGTTTCTACTGATTTAGAGGGCTTTGGAGGTAAAGTTGTAGTGTTCTTAGCAGGAGGTTTGTTCGCGGTCTTGCTCCTAGTATTGTAAGGGTGCACAGTCTCAAAGTTAGCTTGAAAGATACTATCTGAGAGGTGTCCAAAGATATTTGGAGAAGACTCTTCTTATTGAGTTGTTTCCTGCTCAACTTCCTCTTGAGGGATGTCAGGAGGGATCAAGTCATCTTGGGTTCCTAGAATTGTCTGTAGAGCACATTGTAAAGTAAAGTGCCTTTCAGAAAATTAATGAAAGACGACGACAGTTCAAACAACGATAGAGGGGTTTTCACACTTTCAGTTGTGAAAACTGAATTGAAACCAAATTGCAATTGTCGCAAAAATGAAACAAATGTCTAGTTGCACAAGGCGACGATGATTTGTCGTTTAGAAGACAAGAGGTGTAGGTAGCTTTTTTTAGAGCAATTAAAAAAAATGAATTGGCTGCCAACACCTGGTCTTATCGAACTGCACATATCCCCTTAGAGAGGTATGTAGTAACTATAGTGTAGTTGAAATATCTTGGTACACTATCACAATTCACCATGCTAGCCAGAGGCGGGATGTAATCGGACAATATGGTTGGAATCAGCTTTTCATTTTCTAGGTCGTCTTTATGCTTGGTTCTCTTTTCTGCTAATGGTCGGGATGGTCTCGCTCCACGAGCAGTCAACGGAGAGGATTTCACCATTCTCATCGATGACGCTTGTACACCTACTGACATCAACATGACTCTTTCCGTCATGAGGTTGATGAGAACTTCTTCAACAACTTTCTCTGCAGTGTTGAACTCGTCCGACATACACGCTCGGGGTTGAAAATCTCAAGTTTGAGGAGTAACTTAGACACTGCAATAGGATAGAGGGCAATAGTGCAATTATCACTGTGTAAAATCAAAGAGTACATGGGCTCAGATTCATGGTTAACAAAAGTTTTCTCGGTGCCTGGCACGATGGGATAAATAGACAACTTGGCAATGGATCTCTTGAAACATGTGAGAAGCCTTCATTAATTTTGTTCTATCTGTTACGGTGCGGTCCATCGGTCTGGTGGCGAACCATAAATTCCTTTCGACCTGTTCGTAGGGTCGGTCGAATGGTTATATTGTTCCCAATGGCTATATTTCTCTACCATGGCGAAGTGCCATGTGACACTGTTATGTTATCTCGAGGAAGCTCCAATTTTGCAAATTTTCCTTCTGCAAAGTTCCCTCTAGAACCTTCTGTAACTTTTTTATCTTATCTCTCTTTTTACTTAGCTTTCTGGCCTTCTTTCTAGTAATCTTTGTCTCGGTATTCCATTTTCCACTCTGATTCTTATCTTCTTTTGGCATAGTTACTTCACGTTGTTGATATTCTTTCCTAAGACTCGAGGGTGATACTTCTTCTTTATCTGGAATAGGTACTTCAATATTTTGTGGGTCTTCTAGTGTTCTTGCAACTTCGACATCTGGGTATCTAGTTTTAAATAGCTTCGATCTATTCTCATGTTCTTCAATCAAGTGTGCGATCCTTCTAGTCATGAAATATTTTAACTCTTTCTTCTTCTGCTCTAAAACAACTTCTTCCTCCTTCCTTCTAGCCTGATCTCTTTCAATCTAAGGTTTTCCTAGTAACATGGTAAATGGGGTGTTGTTCTTAATAAATTTAACAATCTTGAAATCCTCCTCTGTCAAAGTTCCATTGTCATCCATAGGTATCTGGGTGAGCTTTCCTCATAGGTTTATCAACTTTCCTCTAAATAAACCTATTCCTCCCAATGAAGGAGTCATAGCAGGCTTCCCTAAAAGTTCCCAAGTTCTTTCTGTCATGATATTCACCTATGTTTCCTCATCTAGAATAGAGTCAATGTTGAATTCTCCTATTCTTTATTCTATGCATGCTTTTTCTTTGAAGATCTCTGATAAGTTGACATGTCAGTTGTCATTCAAGGTTTCTTTTATCTGTAGCAATACTTTCTTTGATTCTTTATGGGGTTCTACCATAATTGTAGTTTTTGGATCTGACTTATGGTTTTCTTATCTCATGTTCATTCCTTCAATCTTAGCAATCATTCTAGGGAAATCTAATACTTCATGGTCCATAGATTTATAACAAAGACAACTAGGTATTCTCCTAGGAAATTCCTTAGAAAGATGTCTTGGTTTTCTGCAACTGTAGCAGAGGGTTAATCCTCTCTTTCTTTTAAATGATCCCTAGCCTTTCCTGTACTCTGTGTTGGGATCATGGTAGCTAACCTACAAACATTTCTTTCTAGGATCCTACATCCACTTGTTAGTCCAAACATTCTTTCTATACATAGGTATAACATATCTTTCACTATTCTTATCAAATCTACACATATCAAACCTCCTTTCATCTATTATTGCCCTAGTTTTCAAGCTAGGACAGAATCTATCAAACATACCTAGATCCATATTGTTTGAAACAAAAAATTCCACTTATCTTACTTCTACAGAGCATAAAGCCTTCAGATCTAGAACTTTTCACTATTCTTACCTTTATCAAAGTACAGAGCTTGCAGATCTTACCTCTTTTCTTCATATCTAACCTGTTTTCTTGGCATAGAGCTTCACAGGTCAATTGGAATGTTGCACACTAGGGAAACAGATCTACTCATGGAGATTTCACAGTTTCAGGTTGGATCTTTGCACAAAGAATCTTTTTCCTCAGTTCCCAACAATCACAGTTTCAGGTCCCAGAAATGGAACCATTTGTTGGCACAGTGGCAGACCCGGGGTTCAACGCTACAACAACGCACCAACAAAACCCTAACTATTGTCCCTTTAGGCAACACCTGTGAAGTAGATGAAGTCTCACTCGAGGTAGAAGTAGAGGTAGTTGCAGGACTCAGTTGTCTACAACCTTAGCTGGGACACAGATCTGTGATTGTAATACTTAACAGAGAACTTAGCATCGACAGTTCATCAATATTTAACCACTATCTACTACGCATATAAAACAGAGAATTGCATCATTCATTTAGATCTGATGTATCTAAGCACTTATCATAGAAAGGTATATTAGATCTAGAAGATTCAAGCACTAAGCACATTCACATAGGTAAAACCTAACATCCATATACATCTTTAACACAAAGCATAAACCGATCTATCTATATGCATCAAAGCACTTAGCAAGTAAAGACATAACACATCAACACATCGCAAAAAGCATAGAAACACAACATGTACATGGTTCACCCCCACCCTGGGGCTACGTCCACCAACTCTTCTTCTTTATTATCTTTGTCAAGCTTCTTACAAGCACATAGCATCAAAATCCTACTCCACAGAAGACAGGAGATCTATGTGCACTCCACCAGATCCTCCTTCCTTGAGCTAGGGTACAACACCAAGCCTTCTTACAATTACTTGCACGCAGCTCTACAAGTCTCACACAGTATGCACAAAGCATATACAATCCATACTTAGCATTTAGCCCAATATCACACAGATATCCCTCTCCTTACATTGCCTAGACATCTATTTATACTTTACAAAATAGGCCTAAACATGGTTAAACCCATGGGATGACATCCCATACCTGTTACATAATCCCAAATCCCAAAAAGGACCCAAAAAGGGGATAAGATCCCGTGATCTCTACTTTGTCTTGTGCTCCGTCTTCAACAGCCTGTCAAAGTCCCAAAATAGGTCAAACTTGACCAAGGATCTCCCAAAACTTGGTCAAGGGCCAACACTTTCAAAGGAGAAGATTGTAGAGATTTTTTGAAAAAACATAACAATGGGGTTGACCTCTTGCCTGAATATTTGGAGAATCCTGCATCTATTCCAGAAGACATAACCAAAATCCAAGTTGAGTCTTTTAAAAACCCCTATCGAGAAATTGTGTGGTTGTTTACCAGGTTGACAGGTCAGGAAAGCACTAATTCTACCTCTCACATGATTTTATATATTATGTATTTTACAGTGAAATAGCATGTCATCTTTGACTGGGGAAAACTGATTTCTATCGAAATCTCATCCCAGTTATCACACTATAAAAAGGACAAGAAAATGTTTATGGCTTCTTATATGATATTTGCTATTGTGTATTGTTGTCAATTTCCAAACTTGACCATAAGTAAGAGGGTGAATTATGAAATAGATCCATTTACCTTCTGGTATCAGAAATTATGGAGACATAATATCATTATGTATTTTTATGAAGTTTATAATGATTTTGTTTCAGTCTTCAAAAGGTTTTTGTTGGGTGAAAATACTTCAAGGATATATGACCAAGGTAATAGATTCTTAGAGAAAAAAGGAACAATAGAACAAATGGAAAATCAAGTGTCATAACGATATTCTATTTGAAAGAAAATCCTTCTTTTCTCCTCTATCATGTATCTAACAGGTTATTCATTACAGGAGTGGCAAGGCAATACAACTTTTGGCTACATTTTTGTTAGGGTCCTAACCTACACATAGGTAGAACAATATATTCAGATGTAATAAAGGTCAATATTAATAAGTCTTTTCAATAAAAAAGAATAAGGCAGATGTAAGAAGACCTAATAGAAGCTTCCGCTTTAGAAGGATCTTCCACTAGATGCTTCTTTTTAGTATAAATAGGAGTCAAGGGTATGAGAACCCTAGCTTGGATATTATTGTAATAGAGCTCTATTCAACTAGAGGTTGCCCCCTTGAAGAGGCCCGTGAACATTGCTTTCAGATTCAAAGTGCTATTTCTTTTTAATTCTTATATCGTTTTAGTGTTATTGTGGTGAATGTTCTAGTTATATTGTTTTTATTCTGCCATTACTAGCATTTTATTTCAGTTATGCATACATTTTATATTTGGTATATTACAAGTGGTATCAGAGCACTTTCCTTGGCAGAAAGTGTGGGTTAAATTTGTTTTTAGGGTAGAGACATATTCCAGCGTCTTTAAGCCACAAAGATCTGTCGTTACACTCATAAACCCGTGGTTGAGGGATTCATACATGCAGGAAATACAAGTGGTACTTAAGCGCACATCTGTTGGCCACCCTTGTAACCCATGTTGGTACCCCTTCGAGTGGTAGCGCATCAGATAACACCTGTGTATGGATCAGCCTAGATTACCTGAAGCCCTCTTTAGATAAACCAATCGACCACCTGACTACTATAGTGTCACTGAGAAAAGCACTTGGGAAGATACTCTCTAGTACCTAGATAGTCAGGTAGTACAGCTAAGGGTACGGTCTATCCTCCTTAGTTAGTGCCCTAAGATATTGGGACGAGTACTACTATTGGACCCCACACGTATATCAAAGAGCTATATCACAGGGAAAACCCTTGTCTGTAGAACCCTTGAATACCTAACCCTTGGGGGACAGAAATATAAACAAATTAAAATAGATAAGATCTATTTCCATGCAACTATGTTCGGGTTGCCAAGTAAATACACATTTCTTTCTAGTTAAGCATTTGGGCATTTCCTCTTTGCAGTATTCTTCAGACCATAGTATAACTCTGTAAAAAATATATATATATATGGAAATTTTTTCACCATTATTTGAGACCTATTCCATTGGATTCATCTCTTTGCCCTTATTAAATTCATCCATATCATTTTTTCGGCCAAAAATTTTTACCCCACCCACCCCTTTTCAGTTTCCTCATCCTCATGGCCCATACTTGTAGCCAAGACTTGGAAGCTCACTTCAACACCTTGCAATCTGGTCTCATTGAGACCCAACAAGAAGTGAAACAACTCAGTGCCAATGTTGTCGTCATCAATACAACCATGCAGTCCTCAATGGGGGAAATCAAACCAGACCTCACCACCCAGCTTGAATCAGTGTTTTCGACACTTTGCACCAAACTGTATATCCCTACAGATAACCCTTCCTCTTCCTCACCTCCACATACTGAAGGTGACCATTCATCTCATTCCCATACCTTACAGAACCATCACTTTCAACGTGACCTATGCCTCCCGCGGGTGGATGTGACCAAATTTGATGGCTCAGACCCCACTAGTTGGGTAACCCAAATGGAACATTACTTCTCTTTACACGGCATTACAGATGACTTGGCCAAACTCCAGTATGGTGTTCTCCATCTAGATCAAGAATATTGGCAATGGTGGCAATGGAGAAAAAATTCTCGTCAAGGGTATATTTCTTGGACACACTTTGTGGCAGAGATTTATGAACACTTTGACACTAACACCAACCATTTGGGCCATTTGACAAAGCTAAAATAATTAGGAACCGTGAAAGACTTTATCGCTGCCTTTGAGAGCCTGGATTTTAGAACAGAGGGCATGTCTGATGCCTTTTTCCAAGAGTATTTTATCAGCGGCCTCAAGGATGAAATTCGGGCCCATGTCCTCATGGATCAGCCTGAAATTTGGGTGGAGGCTACCAAAAGAGATAAAGAAGCACAACAGGTTGTATCTGCTCAAAACCGCAAACCCTCCTTTATTCCTCGCACTAAACCAGTAAATCCCACTACTCCCTTTGCTCCACTAAAGATCCAAAAATTGACCAAGGATGAAATGGATGAATGCCAACTCAAAGGCCTTTTTTATAAATGTGATGAAAAGTATTTCCCGGGCCACAAGTGTAAATAACAAAATCTTTTTATGGCCATCTCCGAGGAGATTTCGGAAGAAGATGAAGAAACTCCCTTTGTGTCTGAGTCACCTGAATCCACTAACATAACCCCTCCCTCAGACCCTCCTGAACTAGAACCAGTCATTTCCCTCAATGCTCTCACTAGCTTCTCCACTCCCCAAACCCTCAAGATAATCGGTTACATTAAACATCGGAAGGTCATCATTCTGGTTGATAGTGGCAGCACCCATAATTTTATTCATCACAGCATTGCCCAAGAAACTCATTGCTACATCCATGTTGTCAATAATTTCCAAATCATGATTGCCAATGGTGGTTCCATGAAACATGGAGGGCATTGTGAAAATGTGTGTCTCCAAATTGGTGACTACCACCTGAAATCCCATATGTTTTCTATCGACATGGGAGGTTGTGACATTGTGTTGGGTGCAGACTAGCTAAGGACTTTGGGTCCCATTATCATGGATTTTAAAGGCTTAACCATGAAATTCAACCAAGAAGGCCACCAATATAAGTTCCAAGGCATCACCGCCAGTTCACCTGAGATCATTAGTTCCCACCGCATGGAAAATCTGCTCAAAAAGGGTCATTCTAGTGTTATCGCCCAACTCCATGCGATACAAGCAACAGAGACACCCTCGATACCACAAGACCTCCAAGCCATCCTTTCTAAACATATATTGGTATTTTCCACTCCCCAAGGCCTCCCTCCTTCCCATGGTGTTCATGCTCATTCCATTCCCCTTGTACCCAGAAGCCTTCCTCCCAATATCCTTCCGTATCATCATCCCTTTTCCCAAAAAAATGAAATTGAGAAAATGGTCCAGGAACTCCTTAATGCAGGCGTTATCCACCCTAGTACAAGCCTGATCCAGATTTTATGAGCAGAATGAAATCAATACAGATTATTAACAGGTTCTTAACACAAAATAACAAATATATGGTAAAACTGGTTTTCTATTCAATAACGAAATAAGCTGAAACTGTAAAATGGAGCGGAAACAAGCTTGCTGGAATGGTGTGGCTTATCTCTGAGAAGAGATGTGATGGCAGCGCGCATTCACAAGAAGAAGGTTACAATGGGGCTTTGAAGGACTTTTTACAATAAGAAAGAATTCTAAAAACCCTAGACATCCAAAAACCTAACCCTAGGAGATGAAGCGCCAAAAGTCATGTGGGCCCCGTTTGGGTAAGTTAGTACATCAACTTCCTGGGGTCGTAACATTTGCATACGATCTCCATTTTAGGCGTGTGATAGCTCATTGGAAAGGTATCATCAAGGAGATTCATTTTGGGGGCTCAATCATGCCTTCAAATATCATTGAGGATCTCAATCCTGAAAAACCTTCATTTAGGCCCTCAAAATGGCCCCGGAAGTTAAAACTGCTAAAAATAGTACATTGCCAAAATTGTCAGAAAACTGTTTTGAGCTAGTTGGAAAAGGTGGGTGGCCACCGATATCCATTTGGATCAATACTCACTCATTAGGAATAAATGGTCTCCATTGCATTGAGGTCCCCCATCATATGACAAAATTTCTGCTGATATTGGCCCCGGGTGAGCCACTTGCCTTGGTGCAGGAGCTGCCCTACTTTGACGACTTGAAAAAGCTGGATCCTTTGTTTTCAAGTGACCTTAATCTATCTATCCACAATCTGATCATTGGATGCATTTTTTATGCAGTCGGGGTTGAGCTCTATTGGTTTCAGTTGTTCTGCTACTTCTGAGGTGTCCAATAATGGTGGGAAATAAGGGCGAAGGAGATCCACGTTGAACATTGGGTGCAGGCCAAGTAAAGGAGGAATTTTGAGCTCAAAATAATTATCCCCCACAACCTTGGTGATAGTGTACGGCCCATAACAGAGTGGGCGAAGCTTCCGATGGGGTCCTGTAAGGTGTTCTTTCTGCAAGTGCAACCAAACTTTGTTGCCCACATGAAACTTATGTGGCACCTGATGTTGATCATGGTGTTGTTTGTACTTGTCATTGGACTTCTGTAGAATATCCTGAACCTGTTGGCAGATGTGTTGGATCCGCTCAATGAACTGGGTGGATTTGTTAGCTTCAGTTGGAGCAGGAGATGATTCGGTCGAGGTGACCGCAAGGTGAAGTGCAACATCTATGGGACCCAATGGTTGGAATCCCAACCCCACTTGAAAGGGCTTGTGGCCAGTTGAGCTATGCATGGATCAGTTGTAGCTATGTTGGACATAGGGAAGGCTCTCATCCCATGTGCGAGGGTGCTGTGAATTATACATGCGAAGGATATGCACAATCATTCAATTTACAACCTTGGTTTGGCCATCTGTCTAGGGGTGGAAGGCCATGGATTTGGTGAGCTTGGTGTCCAGCAGTGACCAGAGGCTAGACCAGAATGTGTTGAGAAATCAAATCCTGATCTGTGAAAATGGTTTGTGGGATTCCAAAATGTACCCAAACTCATTCAAAGAAGATCTTGGAAGTGGCCTCTGTTGTGATGCTCTTCTTGCAGGCAACCAGAATCGCCATCTTAGAAAAGCGATCAACAACCACAAAAACACAGTCATTTCCCCACTTGGTGGATGGGAGGCCCGACATGTAGTCCATTGATATGGATTCCCATGGCCTGTCAGGAGTGGGAAGAGCGGTGTATAGGCCCTATTTCTTAGTGGTCAGTTTGGCAATAACGCAGGTAGTGCAGGACCTGATATACTTGTTGACCTACTGTCAAAGTTTCGGCCAGTATAAATGTTTTTGTAGCATCACCACTGTCTTTTTGACGCTGAAGTGTCCTGCCATCCGACTGTAGTGGGATTCCCAGATTAGCTTCGATTGCTCACTTGATGGAACACAGATATGGCCCAGATAACACAACAACCCATCCTGAAGATGGAAATTATCGACAACTATGTTTGCACCCAACATTTGGTAGGTGGTGGCAAAGTCAGGGTCTATCTCATAGAGTTGGGGCCATCCAGATGTCTCATGGCTACAAGATTCTAGCACCGTGGTGAGTGTCATGATTGGAGGTCTGCTGAAGCAATCAACAACGCGATTGGTGCTTCTTGTTTTATACTTGATGTTCAGGTGGAATTGTTGCAAGTATGTGGACCACTTTTGATTGCGGTCATTCTGCAATTTTCCCTGTGTCTACATGAACTACAGTGGATTATGATCAGTGTGGATGGCTGTCTCCTTCCCAAGAATGTAATGTCTCCACTGGTGGCATGCTTTCACAATGGAGTACATTTCTTTGTCGTAAGTAGGGTACTTATTGACAGTATCTGACAGTGTCTCACTATGATAGGCCACGGGGTGGTCGTGCTGAGTGAGAATGGCGCCCACAACATAGTCTGAAGCATATGTCTTGATCTCAAAAGGATGTTGCAGGTCTGGTAGTGAAAGTACTGGGGCTGAGCACAAGCGTTGCTTCAAATCATCAAACGCTTGTTGTTGGGACCAGCCCCACACAAATTTTTCCTTACCACCACCCCTATTTATTTGGATGAGGACCCATGCAATATGGGAGAAACCCAACACGAACCTGCAGTAGAAATTGGCAAGGCCCAAGAAGCTCCAAAGCTCAATGAGTGTTGTTGGGGATGGCCAGTCACAGATGACTTGGATCTTGGCTAGATATACATGTGCGCCATGTTGATCAATGATGTAGCCTAGGTAATGGACCCTGTCCATGCCGAAGGAGTATTTTTCTAAGTTGGCGTATAGCTTGTGCTATCACAGGGTGAGCAGAACCTGTTGAATATGCTGCAAGTGTTCGACCTAAGTCTTGCTGTAAATTAGAATGTCATCCAGATACACCACTACAAAAGTATTCATGAATGGTCGCAGAATATTGTCCATCATCCTCATGAAAGTGGTTGGAGAATTTGTCAAACCAAAGGGCATGACCAACCATTCAAAAAGGCCTTCCTTTGACTTGAAGGTGGTCTTCCATACATCTGTCTGTTCTATCGGAACCTGGTGGTAGCCAGACTTCAAATCAATCTTACTGAAGTATTTGGCCCCCATGAGTTGATCAAGGAGGTCATTGATTTAGGGAATTGGGTATCGGTTTCTGACTGTGATTTTATTCAGAGCTCAGTAATCAATATAGAGTCTCCATGTCCCATCTTTCTTCTGTACCAACACAATTGGGCTCCCGCAAGGTGATGAGTTGGGGTGGATGTGCCCCTTGTGGAGCATTTCTCGAATCTGTCACTTGATCTCCTCATTCTCTAACAAACAACAATGATAGACTAGCCCATTGGGTAGCGGTGCATCGGGGGTCAAATCAATGGGGTGCTTGACCTAGCAGTGTAGAGGTACCCCTGTAGGTGAGGAGAAGATATCCGAGTATTCTTCCACGACCTTATCTACTTGCTTCTTCTGTGTGGAGAGGTCGGGCGCAGAGACCCTAGATGTGGTTGTGATCTTTCACTTATTCTGAGAGAGAATCACGAAGAAGACAAACTTCCCCCTCTGAGAGATGACCTTCCTGCATTGCTTAGCAGAGATCAAGGAAATAGCACTAGGTGGGATTGCCTCGGGTATCTTGTACAATTTCCTGTTCAAAGTAATAATAACACTACGAGGCCTAGACTCATATACAGCATGACGTTTCCATAAATAAGGTTGGCCCAAAAGAACATCACAAACTTCGAGAGGAGAAACATCACACAATAGCTCTTCTTTGAAGGGCTTGATGTCATACGACAATCGACACTGTTGGCTGACGCGGAGATCGCTTCCTTGGCAGAGCCATCTAATGGTGTACAGTTGTGGGTGTGGTGTTGTTGGCAGGACCAGCTGCTTGACAACCTCTTCTGATATGAGGTTCTTCTAGCTACCACTATCAACGATGAAGTGTAGCGAGGTTCCTTTTACCCACATCTATGAATGGAAGAGGCGCTTTGCTTCTTCTGGCTTGTCTGGTTCACCAGGCTGGAGCTTGGTGGTAGCAACGGTGGCACTGGGTTCCGTGTCAATGATCCATATTCCCCTTTCTGGTTCTAGCTCAGAGTCATAATCTGCATCTGATTCAGAGGCTTTCACTTCAACCACCAGCGACTGCTTTGAGCGACAGTCAACAGTGTTATGCCAAGGGATCTTATGGAAATCGCACCACTTCTCGGTATCTTTCTTTGTATTTCCGGTGTCCTTCTTTACTTGTGGCTTGGACTGGTTGTCCTGATACTGTCCATATTTTCTCTGTCCTTTGTTCAGTGGGTTGGGGTCACCCTTTCCTGGCTTTTGTCGTGAGGTGTTCCTCGGCCCAAATTGCCACATCTTTTGTTTGAGCTTCTGCTCGATTTTGACGGCATATCGGTAGGTCACAAACAAGGGTGAGATGTCTAGAAATTCCATTTTGGTCTAGATGTATCTATGCAGAGCACCAGATGTCACTCTGAATCTTTAATACCCAAATTGGTCCACAATATGGAAGATATTTGTGAAATCTGGCACTGCTTGGTCTCTTTCTTGCCGCAGTGTGGTCCATTTGGTATACAAGTCGTCATAACTTTCGACAGGGTAGTATTTTTCCTTAATAGCATCTCTGAAGGATTCCCAGGTGGCTGTGACTAAAAATAATGAGGTTTCCTCTGTTTCCTTTTTCTCACAAAAAGTTTCCCACCAATCTTTGACATGGGGAATGGCTTTGAGGAGCGCAAAAGTAATATTTTCTTTATTCAAAAAGTTATGGACAGAAAAATACCCTTCTAGTAGATTCAACCACTTTTCTACAGCATCTATGTCTATATTACCTTCAAATATAGGAATATCGAAGTTTATTTTTACCTTGAAGGGGGCGACGCCTCCGTTCGAAGAATATGTGTCACCTGTTGGTAGTTGCCGAAGGATTTGCACGAAACTATCCATCATCTCGTTCCTCTATTGCATGAGGGCTTCCTCAATCAACAGTTTGAAAGGATCTCCTATCCCATCATATTTCTTTTCTCCTAACATGGGAGGTCGCTTGGGCATGCGAGAGCTTCTTTCCTCAAGAGAAACAAGCTTGAGACCCAACTCTTTGTACTCTGACCTCGTTGGGGACATGCATTAAGACGACAAGGAGCAGACCGCTCTAATACCACTAATCCAAATTTTATGAGAAGAATGAAATGAATACAGATTATTAACAGGTGATTAACACAAAATAACAGGGATACAGTAAAACTAGTTTTCTATTCAATAACAAAATAAGTTGAAACTGTAAAATGCAGCGGAAACAAGCTTACTGGAATCGTGGAGGCTTATCTCTGAGAAGAGATGTGACGGCAGTGCACATTCACAAGAAGAAGGTTACAATGAGGATCTGAATTCCTTTTTACAATAAGAAATAATGCCAAAAACCATAGACATCCAAAAACCTAACCCTAGGAGATGAAGTGCCAAAAGTCATGTGGGCCCCGTTTGGGTAAGTTAGTACATCAACTTCCCGGGGTCGTAACTTTTGCATACGATCTCCGTTTTAGGCATGTGATAGCCTGTTGGAAAGGTATCATCGAGGAGATTCATTTTTGGGCCTCAATCATTCCATTGGATATAATTAAGGATCTCAATCCCGAAAAACCTTCATTTAGGCCCTCAAAATGGCCCCGGAAGTTAAAACTACTAAAAATAGTAAATTGCCAAAATTGTCAGAAAATTGTTTTGAGCCAGTTGGAAAAGGTGGGTGGCCACCGATATCCATTTGGATCAGATCCCCTACTCATCCCCTTTGGTTATGGTCCTGAAGAAAGAAGGTTCTTGGTGAATGTGTCCTCACTTTCGTGCCCTCAACAAACTTACCATCAAAAACAAATTCCCCATTTGTGTCATTGATGACCTCCTGGATGAATTGAGTGGTGCCCAATTCTTCACTAAAATGGATTTCCATTCGGGCTACCACTAGATAAGTATGAAAGAGGTAGACATTCCCAATACTTCCTTTAGAACTCATGAGGGCCACTATGAGTTTTTGGTCATGCCCTTTGGCTTGTGTAATGCCCCCTCCACCTTCCAAAGCCTCATGAATCATGTCTTCCATCCTTTTCTCCACCATTTTGGCTTAGTTTTATTTTATGATATCCTCATCTATAGAAAAACCTAGACAAACCATCTTTCTCATGTAGATAGAGTTCTCCATCTACTCTCTTAGCACCAACTTTTCCTGAAACAGTCTAAATGTGCTTTTGGCACCTCAGAAGTAGAATACTTGGGTCATCTGGTTGGAAAAGATGGCGTTGGGGTGGTTCCTAAAAAGATTGAAGCTATGCAAGACTGGCCTCACCCAAAGACTCTTAAGATCTTGCGTGTATTTCTAGGCTTAACAGGGTATTATTGCAAGTTTGTTAAGAATTATGGGAAGATTGCAACACCTCTCACTGCTCTCCTAAAAAAGAACTCTTTCACTGGGACTCCAGCTGCTGCTCAAAATTTTCAGACCTTGAAGATGTCCATGTGAACCACTCCAGTCCCCACCCTTCCTGATTTCACAAAGAACCTTTTGTTGGAATGTGATGCCTCGGGGAAAGGAATTGGTGTTGTCCTTATGCAAGAAGGTTGACCTTTGGCCTTTACTAGCCAACAACTATCTGAAATAAATCTGGGCAAATCCATCTATGAAAATGAAATTTTGGTTATTCTCCATGCTGTGGATCTATGACATCCTTATCTATTGGGGCAATGTTTCCAAATTAAGACAGACCATCAAAGCCTCAAGTATTTTCTGGAACAAAGCATTTCCTCCCCAGAACAACAAAAATGGGTGACTAAACTATTTGGATATGATTATGAGATCATTTATAAGAAAGGAAAAGACAATGTGTTTGTGGATGCACTTTCCCAAAATATGAAGACAAAGGATCCCTTTTTTCTCTTTCATTCATCGTACTAGATTAGCTCCAAGTCGTTCACCAGGAATGGCTACAAGATCCCAAAAGTTCGCAGTTGATCCACCAATTGCAGTCCAAGGCTCCAGCTTCCCTAGGGTACTCTTGGATCCATGAGGAACTTCAATGCAAAATATGTTTGTATTTAAGTAAACAATCAAAGATTAAATCCATGGTACTTTCTGAGCTTCATGCTATACCCACAGCAGGGCACTTCGGGTTCACCAAAACCTATGACAGGGTCAAACATTCCTTTTTCTGGGATGGTATGAAACAGGACATTTGTAATTTTGTAGTTGAATGTGATATGTATCAGCACAACAAGGGAGAAATAGTCAAATCGTTGGGCACACTACAACTGCTCCCGATTCCACCTGCTATTTGGAAGGATATCTCTATGGATTTTATTATCGGCTTACCCAAATTAGGAAATAAATCCGTCATCCTGGTGGTTGTTGATCACCTTTCCAAGTATGCTCATTTCTACACCCTTCAACACTTGTTTATAGGATCCATGGTCGCTCAAATCTTCATGGATCAGGTCTTCAAGCTTCATGGCATGCTACACTCTATTTTTTTATCGCGACCCAACTTTCACAAGCAATTTTTGGCAAGAACTATTCAAGATACAAGGAACCGAATTGCATCTCAGCACAGCTTATCATCCCCAGACTGATGGCCAAACGAAAGTTGTCAACAAGTGTTTGGAAACATATTTGAGGTGTTTTTCCTTGGAAAATAAAAATCAGTGGGCTCAATGGTTACCCCTAGTTGAATGGTGGTACAACACTTCATACCATACAGCTACACGCATGACTCCTTTTGAAGTGGTATATGGATAGAAGCCACCTTCAGTTCTCTCATACTTATCGGGTGCCTCGAAGGTCCAGGTGGTTGACCTAACACTTACAGCTCGAGAGGCTATTCTCCATACCCTCAAAGAGAATTTGGTCATGGCACAGAATCGCATGAAGCAACAAGAAGATCAAGGTCGCTCTGAACGTCAATTTGCAGAAGGGGATTAGGTGTTTCTTTGACTGCAACCTTACAAGCAAACTTCCCTCAAGGCCAAGCATTATCAAAAGCTAGTGCCCAAATTTTATGGTCCTTATACTGTACTCAAGTGTGTGGGACAAGTCACCTATCAGTTAGCTTTGCCCAGCAATTCGAAGTTACATCATGTTTTTCATGTTTCATGCTTAAAGAAGGTGATTGGAGATAAGTGCCAAATTCAAACCAACCTTCTAGAGTTAGTTGAAGAAGGATCCATTTGGCTATATCCAAAAGCAGTTTTGAACCAGCATGAGAACCATCAAGGAAGTGCTAGTACAATGGAAAGATACAACTCCATCAGACACCACTTGGGAACCCGCTACCATTCTGCAACAATTTCCTCATTTCAAGCCTTGAGGACAAGGCTGTTTTTAAGGGGGCAGACATGTTAGGGTCCTAACCCGCACATAGGTAGAAAAATATATTCAGATGTAATAGAGGTCAATATTAATAAGTCCTTTCAATAAAATAGAATAAGGTGGATGTAAGAAGACCTAATAGAAGCTTTCGCTTCTAGAAGGATCTTCCTCTAGATGCTTCTTTTTAGTATAAATAGGAGTTGAGGGTATGAGAACCCTAGATTGGATATTATTGTAATAGAGCTCTTCTCAATTGGAGGTTTCCCTCTCGAAGAGGCCTGTGAACATTTATTTCAAATTCAAAGTGTTATTTCTTTGTTATCATTATATCATTTCGGTGTTATTGTGGTGAATGTTCTGGTTATATTGTTGTTATTCTGCCATTAATAGCATTTTGTTTCAGTTCTTCATACATTTTATATCTGGTATATTACAATTTTTTCCATGAAAAAAGAAAAAGCAATGTATTCCCTTTCCATGGAAGATTGGAGATTTCATGTTCAGAAATATAAATAAAATTGACGAGTTTGCAAATCATTTAAAAAATGTGAATTTAAAGTATGCCAAAAAGATAAAAGGATTTGATCCAAGAAAAATATTTGTAGAACATATGATTTCGGTGGGATTCAATAACTTGTCCATCTAGAATATCTTGAACGAAGAAGAATAAGGTACCCAAAGTACTCCTGTACAAGATGTTGGTGACCTAGAAACACTACTCAATAGTAATGACTTTTATAAGAAAAAGGGAAAAGGTCCCAATGAAAGAAGTGCCCAGTCTCCAGTTGTTACTCCCAAGAATACCACATCCCGAAGCAATGCTCCAAAATATCACCCAATTATAAAGGTTGTCAACGGTAGTTCAAGTGGAGGGGGAGAGAAGAATCCCCCCCTTGGGAAAATCAAGAGTTCACATAAGCTCCTCGTGAGAAAGAAAAGGAAGAAGTTAGTGCAAGAGGAAGAGGATAATATTATAGAAAATGACATCCAAATCTTTTCTCTGTAGGACATGGAGCTAGAAGTAGATATTGAGAAAATATTTCCCATAATGGAATAGCCAGAAAATATGGCTCAACAAAATTCTTTATTGGAAGTCATTGCAAATGAGACTTTTGGTGAAGAACAATCCTTCACTTTTGGAAGTGTTGTTTTTGATAAGGAGTCTAAAAATTTGATTGTAGAAAGAAGCGACCAGAAGAATAAAAAGGGAAAGTCTTGCCAGAGGTTGACCTAAAGGACATGTGACCATCCCAAATTTCTAAAATCCACATGGCAACCGGGGATGCTCTTGACGATTCTATTGATGGTCTGGAAGCTAAAAATTCTAAGTTAAAAAAAGGATCAGAGAATTGGAAAATGCCTTAATGCCTCTTCTAATCATGGCAAGTCCTTTGTCAATGGTTAAACCAACTGCACCCGCTATTAAGTTAAAATGATCTTCTATTTTACTTACATCAGTCCGAAGTTATGTAGAGAAAAACATTAAAAAGATAATGTCATTAATAACAGAAGCATGGGAGGTATCAAAAAATAATTTTTCTTTTAGCTCAAGGGAACATGCCTTTTATGAGTATTTGCAAGTTGATTTAAAGAATGAAGAAGGTTTCTACATTGATGTTGGCTTTCCATTAGTAATAAAAGTCTCAAATATGACAGAATTAAAAAGAAGAGAAGAGGATCTGCATTCTCCAAGTCGAATTAAACAACTAAATTCTTGTTGGAAAGAAAAGATCAAGAATTTGAATAACATTGCCCAAACATGAAGCGAAGCCATAGTATAAAGAGAAGAATTGTTCAAAATACTCACAGAGATAAATCTGGTAGGAAGCATTGATGAGGTACAAGACCCTAATTTAATTCTCAATTCAATGTTTATGACAAAGCAACAATTTGATGAACAAGTTGAGATATTAAAAGGGTTATCAGCTGAGAAATTTTATGGTATAATTGAATATATGAAGACTAAATATATAATTGGTTGGTTGATTATTCTGTAAAAAAATCAAGATATTGAGGAGGAAATACATGAAATTTCTCATGACTTAAGAGACTTGGAAGGCGAATTATTCAATATTAAAATCAGACATGAAATAAATGTTGCACCAATGAAAAACTACATTGAAGATTGGTTTAAAAAGGAAATTGACAAATTAACTAAAGAAGGCCAAGAAGAAGCAGTTGAGACGGTTCCTATAATGGTCAATGAGGAAAATAAAAGGACGGTAGAAAGAAATTGAATGGGGGAGAGACCATAATAGTAATTTTATGTTGATCACATCTTGCTTTCTTTATCAGTTTTTCATCTAGTTACTTTGCTTCTTTGACTAGAAAGGTTTAACCAAAATCTAACAACTCCTTCCTATTTTCTTTCCAGGTCTTGCTACTCTGTCATCACCCACCATATTATTTCCATAGATTAATTCTTGTTTATATTTTCTTTATGGTCAGGGGGAGCCCCAATCCCAGTCCTAAGGACAAACACATTTAAATTTCAAAGCTTTGTAACAGACTCTATATTTTTCTAAAATCCCAAGAGAACTATTTCGGGATCAGTTTTGACAATGTTTTATAACTATGATTTTTTAGTATAAAATATTTGTGATTGATCTATTATTTTATTTATTTGAGCTCCACATGTGTTTACTCTATTAAATTTCTCTTATGTGTGCAGACCATCTTCTTTTATTTTACGTGATCATAAATATTTAGTTTGACTATGACAGATGTTAGGAAATTTTTCTTATCTTTTCCAAATATGTAATGTGTGAGGTTCTTGGTCATCTCTCAGGAACTCTATTTAAAAAAAAAAAAAATGGTTTTACTGCAATATTATTTTGAAAATCTAGAATTCCAAGAAAATATTGAAACAAAAAGGAGTACCACCTCTATAAAAACAAGGGGATTTGTATCCCTATGATGTTGTCATTTCATTCCTAACGGATTCAAGCATCAACACCTTATTACTTTAGTATTCCTTCTCTTAGGCACTTTCATCATCAACATCCTCATTTAATCAATCACTTTGTCTAGTTTATCCTCTGGCTGGTACATGTTACTTCTTCCTTGATGAAATTTGTTGTTGTTGTTTACTGGTTGTTGCATTTCCTCTTCATCCATTCCTCTGTTGCATGGCACTCTAATATGTGCCTCCAAATCAGTTGAGTTTGAAAACTCTATACAGTCTTTATCATTTGTATCCTTTGTCAGTTGATGAAGGAAGAAAATGAGGGTCCATCGAATCGATTTTTTTATTATATATGATCCTTAGACCTATGGTTTATTTCACCCACAATATGGACTACAACAAAACCCATTCTCATGTGTAGAATCGCATACCATGCGCATATTTCCATATATGGGCAGAAATTTGTACTATGCACAGAACCCCATATCTTCTCAATTGAATACCACTACGTGGAAATATCTCTACACAGAAACATCACTACGTGCATATATACCTCTATGCAAAACTCAATAAACATTGTTTACATGTTACAGGTCACTCTGTGTGTGAAATCTAGCAACAATACTAACTCGTCGCAGATCTTTATGTTGTGTTTCCCCCACATCACTCTAATATGCTTCAAACGCTCACACTACATACTATGATATGTGATTCTTTCATCTCTTAGCCCCCCACACACACAGATCATGATTTGCATATAGATTATAAACCAATTTTAAACATAACAAAACCAGAGAATTGTAGGATACACACATAATACACAATTTCCATTAATCAAGCTCAAATTACACATTATGGCCTCTATGGGTTAGGCCACCCTCTTGGATTTTTTACATTGTGTCAGGCCTCTCCCCTCACAACTACGCATGAACGATACATTTATAACAAATACATCAAGAGGATCGGATCATGGAATATCCGATCTAATCCCTAATATCCTAACAATCCCTCAAATCAAGAAATATCGCAACAACAATTAACAAACTCAATCGGATCTAAGTAAATCTCATGATCATGTGATTTTGTTGTTGTTTCCATCTTCACACTCTCTCTAGTCTTCCTTTTTCCTCATGCATCATAATTTTGAGCTTCTCCTAATGATAAACAACTAGTTGCAACCAAGCCTCTGTAGAAAGCCTTTGCACTTGCTACCCAATACCTAACCAAGCCTCCTCCTGATATTTGGCCTTTTGGTATTACTATTTCTCTTCTCTGGAACCATCTGAGAACTCCTTTGCTCTAGGATTTTGCACCTACCCACTTCACGCAGAGACATATTTCCTTGCTCTGATACCACTTGATGAAGGAAAAAAATGGGGGTTCATTGAATCTATTATTTTATGAGCTATGATCCTCAGACCTACAGTTTATTTCTCCCACAATATCGATTGAAAAAGAACCCATTCTCATGCGTAAAATATCATACCATGCCCATATTTTCATATCTGCATAGAACTTTGTACTATGTGCAAAACCCCATATCTTCTCAAGAAAATACCACTACATGGAAATATCTCTGTGCAGAAACATCACTACGCATGAATATACCTCTACACATAACTCAGTAATTAGCGTTGGTGTGTCGCAGGTCACTCTGTGTATGGAATCCAACAACAATATCGACTTATTGCATATATTTATGTTATGTTTTCCCTAGGTCACTATGATTTTCAACAAATGCTCACGTTCTACACTATGATATGTGATTCATTCGTCTCTCAACCACACACACACTCAGATCACGATTTACACAAAGATTATAAACCAGGATTAAACATAACAAAACCAAATAATTCTGGGATACACAAATAATACACAATTTCCATTAATCGAGCTCGAATTACACACTATGGACGCTATGGGTCAGGCCACCCTCTTGTTTTGTTTACATTGTTCTAGGCCTCTCTCCTCACAACTACACCTGAAGGATACATTTATAACAAATACATTAAGAGGATCAAATAATGACATGTCCGATCTAATCCTTAATATCCTAACAATCCCTCAAATCAGGAAATATCACAACAATAATTAACAAACTCAATAAGATCTAAGGAAATCTCGTCCTCATGTCTAGGTTGTGCTTTTTGAAAGATTCACAAATTTCCACTTTGACTTGGGGTGGTTTTTATCCTACTTCATCAACCATTCCTCTAAGTACCTTTTCTCTTCCTCAAAATCTCTAAACATTTGTTTTGAATGTTGTACTTGAGGCTTAATTTCATCTTCAAGAAATAGTTTAGATTCTATTTCTCTAATCACAATGTCATTCTCATCATTTCTTTCTATACCTAAAACCTCATAATTAATTTGAAATTTAAATTGACCTATGTTTTCTTATATGTTGTAAGCACCTCTTCATTACTAGGAACTTGTGAACATTTATTTTGTTTGGTTGTAATCTCATTTTCTGACTTGGATCCTCTCTATAACTTTTCCAACAACTCTAATTCCTCATCATACTTCTTGAGAATTTCATTTAAATTCTTCTCCCTATCCTTCCTTTGGCTATCTCTATGAGCCAACTTTATCCTTCTTTCAACACCAACAGGTTCCTGCAATTTTTCCCAAGTAATTGCAATACACAACTATGTATGGGTCTTCATTTTATTGTTATGAGACAATGTGGTCTCATCTTTTTTTTATCCCTATGATGGCTTCAAATGAATTTCCATTATCTACTAAACCTGCAATCATACACAAATTGTGAATTTTAAAAACACAAGATTCTCTAGCCTCATTTGATGCTTCAATCATCAAATTCTTATGTTGCTTTGAACTTTCCACATAGTTCATGAGACTCTCAATAGGTCTCCCATGAACATCTCCATCATCATCCTCTACAAGGAATGATCCATGCTTAGGTTCACATATGTGAACTTCCTCTTATTTCATTGTCCTTTGTGTAAACTCAGTTTCTCTAAGTTTCTCTTCCTTTAGCAAAGAGCTCAACTTATGCCTCTTCTTATTCCTTAATTTGTCCTTTGTCCTAAGGAAAACATTCATCCTGTGCATCAATTTCCTCATACAAAAATTCACAATAGGCCACTTGACCTTTTTCCTCACATTCCAACCCCGTCTATGTTATTCACCACTTTTCTTACAAATTTGCTATGTCCATCAATGGTCATTATCCTTCTCCTTCAGTGAGATTCCACTTGCCAAATGTGAGCTGTCGTCAATCCTATGTAAAAAGCCTCTCCATTAAATTGTTACTTAATACCTTACTAAGATTATCCTTATCTTATTCCTCTGGTATTTCTTTGGTTCTCTTCCCTAGAAACTCATGAGCACTCCTTACTCTTATAGCTTCTACACGTACTCACACTCACCTTTTGAGAACTTCACCTATCCTCCTCTTTTCCAACCTTCAGCTGGAACTTGTTAAGGTATTTTCCATGATATTCCTTCATTCAAGAACATCACTTGTTCTTTGTTATAGTTCTCCCATTGTAACCATTTCCATAACCGCTACTTATAATCAACAATTTCCTTCTCAAATTAGTTGAAAATAAAAAGAACTATTTAACTCTTGTCCAATCTCATTCGAACATATACTGCTACTGTAGTTTTCCAAATTTCTCTACTGGTGATATTGTCGCAGATATTTGTTGTTATTCCATACCTAAGAACATGATGCTACTTTCTACCCAAAGTAGATATTCTCTCTATATCTTAAAATAACTTTAGTGTTCTTTCTCACAGCTTCATCCTGTAATCATCAATTCTCTATTTCAATACAATTTGAAAAGTAAAACAAATTTACCTTGTCATATTCTCCAATCATGAATTGTTGCAGGCTATGATTCTCCTCCAAAGAGAATAGCTTCTTTGATATCAATTGATGCTCCCTAAATGTCGATAGATTTCTTATGCCACCCAAAACTGTAAATTCTAACCTTGTACAATATCTACTGCAAATAGATATTCAGAAAAGAACGGAAAAGATACAATGGCAAATACAAACATTACACAAATATTTTTCCCCTGGAAACCCAAACCGGGAAAACCAACATATTCTATATTCATTCATTGTGATACATTTTTTACAATACAATATACATATAGGATCCAACAGCATCCAAAACCCTAACCCAATGACCTGGATTAGTCCAAAACCCTAATTCCTTAACTGGAAATAGAAAACCATCGTCAAAAACCATGTGCTGAAAAACCACCTAAATACATGACACATTTCCTGAGGAAAAAAAATCGGGGGCGCTGCCCCCCGAACCCCTGCACATACACTCAAACACTACTACTTGTGTAAAGAATATAACACATACCCAACCAAAAAATTCTAGAATGTGCTTAAAGGAAATTAAATTCCTCGTAACTATTAACTAAAAAAATTAATGTGTTGATATTCAGATCCTACACTCATTGGTTACAATTTTAACACAAACTATGTTTCCCATTATCCTCATTAACAAGCTCATCGTTAAAGAATGCATTCAAATTCATTCACCTCATAAACAAAACTGAACCTCATTAACATATGTTTACAGGGTTGTCATCATCCTATAACTACAACCAATTTTAAGTAATGATTCAATTGTTCTTATACTTGGAATGCTACAGATCCATATGTCCAACTGAAACTTTGTATTCCATTTACTATTCCTTCTATACCCAGATTTCACTAGGTGTTGGTCCATCTCCATATTTTAGATCTTGAAACCAAATACATTATCATTGGTAACTTCTACAACTAGTTCATGTTGGGCGTATACATTATATGTTTCATACATTCAATATAAATAGTAAAATTATAGTTTGGACAAAGAAAACACAATATTTTCTTTTTTAAATCTAGAAGTAAAATCTCTACCCCCAAATGCGATTTCACTAACCTTCACTTACCTTCAATGAAACTCTACAATTCTATTTCACTGACCTTCACTGACACTACTACTCGTGCAAATAATATAACACATACCCAATATTATCCCACTTGTTGTTTTCTTTGCATACAGGGGGTTACAGGGTTACATAGTCAACAATCCAGGGCAACAATGCCCATGAATCCTCTACACCAAGAGAACTTCTCAGTGCTCACAGATTTTGTTAATGAGTCTACAACATTCTTCAAAGTGTCCACCTTCATCAGTGATACTTTCTTTTTTTCAATCATGTCTCTCACAAAGTGATATTGAACATCATTGTGCTTTGTCTTTGAATGATAAGTAGGATTCTTCGCCAGAAAAATTACACTCTGACTGTCACACTCTATCCTTACAGCTTGTTGCACCAACCCAATACCTCAACACAGTCTTTGTAACCATACTTCTTCCTTACTTGCATGAGTGGATTCAATGTATTCAACTTCTGTAGTTGAAAGTGCCACTACATCAAGTCTTTTGCTCATCCAACTTATTGCTCCTCCAAACAAGTTAAACACATACCCTCTTGTAGATCTCCTACGATCCAGATATCTAGCCCAGTCTACATCCACAAATCCATGTATATCCACCACTCTGTCCAATTCCGTTCTTCCTTCGTAGCACAATCCATAGCTAGCAGTGCGACGCAAATACCTGAAAATCCTTTTTACTACTATCCAATGTTCCTTCCCTCGTTTTGACATATACCTGCTCAAAACTCCGACTAAATGTGCAATGTTAGGCCTAGTACAGACCATTGCATACATCAAAATGCCAAATGCACTCGCATATGTAACATGAGACATGTCCTCCTCTTCTTCATGTGTCTTGGGACACTGATCCATAGATAACTTTACACCAACAAGAATAGGAACCTTGATCGGTTTACATTCCTGCATATTAAACCTCTGCAATATTGTCTCAACATATTTTCTCTGATTTAACCAGAGTTTCCTTTTTTTTCGATCACTTTTAATTTCCATGCCCAAAATGAAATTTGAAGCATCGAGATCCTTCATGTTGAATTTAGAGGACAACTGAGTTTTCACATTCTAGATAATCTCCTTGTTGTTTCCTATCAGCAACATGTCATCCACATACAAGACCAAATAAATCAAATGATCACCAATTAATTTAAAATACACACAGTGATCCTCTTTTCTTCTTGTGAAGCCAAGTCCTAGCATATAAGTATCAAATTTTTTATACCACATCCTTGGTGATTGTTTTAAACCATATAGGGACTTTTTCATCTTGCATACCAACTCCTTCTTTCCTTTCACAGCATAACCTTCTGGTTGCTTCATATATATTTCTTCTTCTAGATCCCCATGCATGAATGTTTTCTTCACAACAATATTTTCTACTTCAAAATTAGATGAAGCAACAACATATAACATAAATCTTATTGAGGTTAACTTGGCAACAGGAGAAAAAATCTCACCAAAATCAATTCCCTCAACCTGGGAATAATCCTTTTCTACTAACCGAGCTTTGTATTTCTCCACTTTTCCTTCTGCATTCAGCTTCTTTTTAAATACCCATTTGTTGTGAATGGTATTTCTTCCATTTGTCAACTCCACTATATCCCAAGCCTCATTCTTATCCAAATATTCTATTTCTTCTTCCATGGCCCTTTTCCAGAGATTTCCATCCTCTGAATCCACTGCCTCCCTGATAGTTCTAGGATCATCATCAGTAATAGACAAAGAAAACTTTGAATGGAAATCAGATGGACTATACCTTTCTGATAGCCTTCTTTCTTGAACTGATATCCTCAATACTGGAGTATGAGGATCTTCTTCTTCTAATTCATGCTCTTTTGTAGAGTCTGATTCATCATGCTTTAAATCAAACTCTATCTTCTTTGGTTCTTCCTTACTTGGTAGGACTTCCTGTTTAACAAAATCCTTCATTTCTCTAAATACCACATCTTGGCTATACACTACCTTCTTAGTTTTTGGATTCTAAAGATTATAGCCTTTGAGACCATATTTATATCCAATAAAGATACATTTTTCAGCCTTCTTATCCATCTTACTCTTGTTTTCCTTTGGAACATGAACATATGCATCGCAGCCAAATACCTTAAGATGTGTGAGAGAAGGTTCCTTACCATTCCATACCTCTACTGGAGTCTTGTCATTCAACGCTGATGAGGGTGATCTATTGACTAGATAACATGCAATACCCACTGCCTCTACCCATAATTCTTTCCCTAACCTAGCACCACTGAGCAGGCATCTTGATTTTTCCATCAGCGTCCTATTCATCATTTCTGCAACTCCTTTCTATTGAGGTGTATATGGAGTAGTATTTTTCCTTGATATACCACACTTCTTACTGAATTATTCAAATTCATTCCTGTAGAACTCTCCACCATTATCTATCCTCAACACCTTAATTATGTTCTTTGTTTGATTCTCAACAAGAGCCTTAAACTCTTTAAACCTATCAAAGACTTCAGATTTCTTCTTGAGGAAATATATCCAAGTTTTCCTCGAGAAGTCATCTATAAATGAGACATAATACATAGATTTTCCTAATTATGGGACTGACATAGGTCCAAAAACATCATTGTGAACTAGTTGTAAAATTCCTTCTGCCCTCGTTGCACCGGAGGGGAATCTTACCCAATTCTGCTTCCAATTTAAACAATGTTCACAGAAATCAAAATCCAGAGAGCAGTTAGACATACCGTCAACCATACCTTTACCATGTAGTATTCGAAGACCCTTCTCTGCGATATGCCCCAATATTTGATGCCACAACATAACCTTTTATCCAGAGACTGTAGGAGTTCTTTTTTCTTCAACTCCAATATTAGGAAAAATGGAGATATTACACCCATCACTAATATTTCTTCCTAGAAGGTTATACAGAGTTCCAAACTGAACTCCCTTCATCAACACCATTGCTCCTCAAACCATCCTACAAGTTCCCTTTTCAAATATTGTTTTTACCCCAACATATTCCATTTTTCTTACATAAATCAAATTTCTGGCCATACATGGGATGTGCAGAACACCAGGAAGAGTTCTAATCCTTCCATCTATGAGCCTCAACTTGAACCTTCCTCTTCCTATGATTATGTTTTTTGAATCATTACCTAAGAAAACATTACCTCCATCATACTTATCATATTCGCATAACCACTCCCTGTGGGGAGTCATATGAAAGGATGCACCAGAGTCAACCAACCATGCCTCATGATCTTCATGTGTGCTTGAAGAGGCCAAGTAAACATCCCCTCCTTCTTCCTTGGAGGTCTTTTCTTTTGTAGAAGAAGATTCTTCAGATCCCTTCTTTTTCTCAACTTTGGATCTACACTGCTTCTTGTGGTGCCCTTATTTTCCACATCTCCAACATACCCTTACAAAATTTCTGGGAGATTTAGATCTACCCTTAGACTTAGATCTCCCACTTGAGAAATTAGATCTATTTATTTCCTGGGAATGTCCTCTTGCTAATAATGCATATGTGTTATGTCCTTCCATATTCTTATGTCTCATCTCCTCCGACAATAAGGATGAGACCACTTCTTCAAATTTCAAAGAAGTTGTATTACTACCTATCGCCACAACCAGACTATCCCACGAGTCTAGTAAAGAACACAACAAACTGATACATTTATCTTCATCTGAAATTTTAATATCAATAGATACTAACTGACTTACCACAGTATTGAAGGCATTCAAATGCTCTTCCACCAAGTCTCCATCTCTCATCCTCAAGTTATACAGCTTCTTTCTCAGGAATAGTTTATTTACCAGGGACTTAGACTGATACAACTTCCCCAATTTGTCCCATAAATCCTTGGCTATAGCTTCCTTTAACACATTCAATAATACTGAATCGGAGAAACACAATCGGATTGTGCTCTTTGCCTTCCGATCCAACTTTTTCCAGTCATCTACAGAAGTTCCTGTAGGTGCGGTAACTGGATCTACCGTGGTCCACTGATCTCTGTCCACCAAAAGATCTTCCATATTGAGCTTCCACAACTCAAATCTTTTCCCATTAAACTTCTTGATCTGCCACTGTAACAAGGCTTATGCAAGATACCAGATATAATAAATATGTAGAACAGAAATAAAAATGCTAGAAATGGCATAATAACAGTAATATATCCAGCATAATCTCCACATTAACATGGAAATGATATAAGAACAACAACAGAAATAGCACTTTGATTCAGAAAGCAATGTTCACAGGCCTCTTCAAGGGGGAAACCTCCAATCGAGCAGCGCTTTGTTACAATAATCTCCAAGATAGGGTTTTCATACCCTCGACCATTATTTATACTAAATATCTCTATCAAGAGAAGCATCTAGAGGAAGATCCTTCTAGAAGCGGAAGCTTATATTAGGTCTTCTTACATCCGCCTTATTCTATTTTATTGAAAGGCCTTATTAATATTGACCTTTATTACATCCAAATATATTGATCTACCTATGTGCGAGTTAGGACCCTAACATGTTTGCCCCCTTAAAAACATCCTTGTCCTCAAGGCTTGAGATGTGGAAACTGCTACAGAATGGTAGCTGGTTCCTAAGTGGCATCTGCTAGATTCATATATTTCCACTGGACTAGCACTTCCTTGATGGTTCTCTGATGCAGGTGACACTCACGCTGGTCCAAAACTGCTTCTGGATGTAGCCAAAAGGATCCTTCTTCAGCTAACTTGGGAAGGTTGGTTTGAATTTGGCACCTAGTTCCAATCACCTTCTTTAAGTATGAAACATGAAAAACTGGATGTAGCTTTGACTGACTGGGCATAGCTAACTGATATGCAACTTGTCCCACATGCTTGAGAATTGTATAAGGACCATAAAATTTGGGTGCTAGCTTCTAACAATGCTCGGCCTTGAGGGAAGTTTGTTTGTATGGTTGCAGTCACAGAAACACTTGATCCCCTTCTACAAATTGACGTTCAGAGCAACCTTGATTTTCTTGTTGCTTCATGCGATTATGTGCCATGACCAAGTTCTCTTTAAGGGTACGAAGAATATCCTCTCGAACTATAAGTGTTTGGTCAACTGCCTAGACCTTTGAGGTACCCGGTAAGTATGAGAGAACTGAAGGTGGATTCTATCCATATACCACTTCAAAAGGAGTCATGCAAGTGGTTGTATGGTAGGAAGTGTTGTACCACCATTCGGCTAGGGGTAGCCATTGAGCCCACTGATGTTGTTTTTCAGAGGCAAAACACCTCAGGGATGTTTCCAAACACTTGTTGACAACTTTCGTTTGACCATCAGTCTGGGGATGATAAGTTGTGCTAAGATGAAATTGGGTTCCCTGTAGCTTAAACAGTTCTTGCCAAAAATTGCTTGTGAAAGTTGGGTCATGATCAGAAACCATAGAGTGCGGCATGCCATGAAGCTTGAAGACTTGGTCCATGAAAAGTTGAGCCACCGTGGATGTAGTAAATGGGTGTTGAAGAGCGCAGAAATGAGAATACTTGGAAAGGTGATCCACAACCACCATTATGACTGATTTATTCCCTGATTTGGGTAAGCCAGTAGTAAAGTCCATAGAGATATCCTTCCAAATAGTAGGTGGAATCGGAAGCGGTTGTAGTGTGCCCAGAGATTTTATTCTTTCTCCCTTTTTGCGTTGACACACCTCACATTCAGTGACAAAATTATGGATGTTTTGTTTCATACCATCCCAGAAAAAAGAACGTTTGACCCTGTCATATGTTTTGGTGAACCCTGAGTGCCCCGCTATGGGTGTAGCATGAAGCTCAGAAAGTACCGTGGATTTAAGCTTGGATTGTTTACTTAAATACAAACGACCTTTGTAACGAAGCTCATCTTGGAGCCAAGAGTACCCTGGGGGAGCCGGAGCCTTGGTTTGCAATTGTTGGATCAGATGTGAACTTTTGGGATCTTGAATCCATTCCTGGTGCACAGCTTGGAGCTAATCGGGTACAATGAAGGAAAGAGAAAAAAGGGATCCTTCTTCTTCATATTTTCGGGACAATGCATCTGCCACTACATTGTCTTTGCCCTTCTTGTAAATGATATCATAATCATAACCAAAGAGCTTAGTCACCCATTTTTGTTGCTCCTGGGAGGAAATACGTTCTTCCATAAAGTACTTGAGGCTTTGATGGTTGGTCTTAATTTGGAAGCGTTTCCCCAAGAGATAAGGGTGCCATAGATCAACAACATGCAGAATAGCCAACATTTCCTTTTCATAAATGGGTTTGCCCAGATTCCTTTCAGATAGTTGCTTGCTGGTGAAGGCCAAAGGTCGACCCTCTTGCATAAGGACAGCGCTGATTCCTTTCCCTAAGGCATCACATTCCAACACAAAGGTCTTTGTGAAATCAGGAAGGGCCAGAACCGGAGTGGTGCACATGGCCATCTTCAAGGTTTGAAAAGCTTGAGTAGTGACTGGAGTCCAAGTGAAAGAGTTCTTTTTTAGGAGAGTAGTGAGAGGTGTTGCAATCTTTCTGTAC
Organism: Picea engelmannii; assembly: GCA_009831015.1. Lineage (NCBI taxonomy): Eukaryota > Viridiplantae > Streptophyta > Pinopsida > Pinales > Pinaceae > Picea > Picea engelmannii. Next base: position 397,388 of record ML793266.1, on the reverse strand, counting down.
TTCTTAACAAACTGGCGATAATACCCTGTTAAGCCCAAAAATCCACGAAAGATTTTGAGAGTCTTTGGGTGCGTCCAGTCTTGCATAGCTTCAATCTTTTTTAGATCCACCTTAACGCCATCCTTGCCAACCAGATGACCCAAGTATTCTACTTCTGAGGCACCAAAACCACATTTAGATTGTTTTAGGAAAAGTTGGTGCTGGGAGAGGAGATGGAGAACTTGATCCACATGAGTAAGATGGTCTGTCCAGGTTTTTCTATAGATGAGGATATCATCAAAGAAAACTAAGAAAAAATGATGGAGAAAGGGATGGAAGACATGATTCATGAGGCTTTGGAAGGTGGAGGGGGCATTACACAAGCCAAAGGGCATGACCAAAAACTCATAGTGGCCCTCATGAGTGCAAAAGGTTGTCTTGGGAATGTCTACCTCTTTCATATGTATCTAGTGATAGCTCGAGTGAAGATCAAGTTTAGTAAAGAATTGGGTGCCACTCAATTCATCCAGGAGGTCATCAATGACAGGAATGGGAAATTTTTCTTTAATGGTCAGTTTGTTGAGGGCACATAAGTCAGGACACATTCTCCAAGAACCTTCTTTCTTCAGGACCATGACTATAGGAGAAGAGTAAGGGCTCATACTAGGGCGGATAACTCTTGCATTAAGGAGTTCCTGGACCATTTTCTCAATTTCATTTTTTTGTGAAAAGGGGTGGCGATATGGACGAATATTGGGAGGAAGGCTTCCAGGTACAAGGGGAATGGAATGATCATGAACACCACAGAAAGGAGGGAGTCCTTAGGGAGTGGAAAATACCATTTGATGTTTAGAAAGGAGAGCTTGGAGGTCATGTAGCACCGAGGGTGTCTATGTTACTTGTATGGCATGGAGTTGGGAAATGACACCAGAATGACCTTTTTTGAGTAGATTTTCCATGCAATGGGAACTAATTACCTCAGGTGAACCAGTAGTGATGCCTTGGAATTTATATTGGTGGCCTTCCTGGTCGAATTGCATGGTTAATGCCTTAATGGTTAATGGATTTTTTTATTTTTTTTTATTACACCTGCGGAGTTATACTCCGGTCTGAATAATATTGCAGTGATGAAATCCACAAATGCTTAACCAAAAATAAATGTGTATTTACTTGGCAACCCGAACACAGTTGTGTGACAATAAATCTGGTCTGTTTTAATTTGTTTATGTTTCTGTCCCCCAAGGGTTAGGTATTCAAGGGTTCTACAGACAAGGGTTTTCCCTATGCTATAGCTCTCTGATATACATGCAGGGTCCAACAGTAGTACTTGGCCCAATATCTCAGGGTACTAACTAAGGAGGATAGACCGTACCCTTAGCCATACTACCCGACTACCCAGGTACTAGAGAGTATCTTCCCAAGTGTTGTTCTCGGTGACACTATAGCAGTCTGGCAGCCAATAGGTTTATCTAAAGAGGGCTTCAGGAAATCTAGGCCGATCCATACACATGTGTTGTCTGATGCACTACCACTCGAAGGGGTACCAACAGGGGTTACAAGGGTGGCCAACAGATGTGCGCTTAAGAACCACTTGTATTTCCTACGTGTATGAATCCCTCAACCACGGGTTTATGCACGTAATGACAGATCTCTATGGCTTAAAGACGTCGGAATACGTCTCTACCCTGGAAAAAAAATTCCCACAATTTTTGCCAAGGAAAGTTCTCTAATACTACTTGCAAGATACCAGATATAATAAATATGTAGAACAGAAATAAAAATGCTATAAATGGCAGAATAACAGTAATATATCCAACATAATCTCCACAATAACACAGAAATGATATAAGAACAACAACAGAAATAGCACTTTGATTCAAAAAGCAATGTTCACAGGCCTCTTCGAGGGGGAAACCTCCAATCGAGCAACGCTCTGTTACAATAATCTCTGAGCTAGGGTTTTCATACCCTCGACCCTTATTTATACTAAATATGTCTATCAAGAGAAGCATTTAGAGGAAGATCCTTCTAGAAGCAGAAGCTTCTATTAGGTCTTCTTACATCCGCCTTATTCTATTTTATTGAAAGGCCTTATTAATATTGACCTTTATTACATCCGAATATATTGATCTACCTATGTGTGGGTTAGGACCCTAACAACTTATCACAATTCTGAACCAAATCCTTGACCACAAAGGCCTCCCCCTGAAGCCAATAAAGCTCTGATACCAAATGTAAATTCTAACCTTGTACAATATCTACTGCAAACAGATATTCAGAAAAGAACAGAAAAGATACAATGGCAAATACAAACATTGCACAGAGATTTTTCCCCTGGAAACCCAAACCAGGAAAACCAACATATTCCATATTCATTCATTGTGATACATTGTTTACAATAGAATATACATATAGGAGCCAGCAGCATCCAAAACCCTAACCCAATGACCTGGATTAGTCCAAAACCCTAATTCCTTAACCGAAAATAGAAAATCATCGGCAAAAACCATGTGCCAAAAAACCACCTAAATACATGACATGTTTCTCGAGAGGCCAAAAAAAAAAATTCGGGGGTGCTACCCCCGAACCCCGACGCATACGCTCAGACACTAATACTTGTGCAAAGAATATAACACATACCCAAGAAAAACCTTCCAGAATGTGCTTAAAGGAAATTAAATTCCTTGTAATTATTAACTGAAATAATTAATGTGTGGATCTTCAGATCCTACACTCATTGGTTACAATTTTAACACAAACTATGTTTCCCAGTGTCCTCACTAACAAGCTCATCGTTAAATAATGCATTCAAATTCATTCACCTCATAAAAAAAATTGAACCTCATTAACATATGTTTATAGGGTTGTCATCATCCTATAACTACAACCAATTTTAAGTAATGATTCCATTGTTCTTATACTTGGAATGCTACAGATCCATATGTCCAACTGAAACTTTGTATGCCATTTACTATTCATTCTATACCCATATTTCACTAGGTGTTGGTCCATCTCCATATTTTAGATCTTGAAACCAAATACATTATCATTGGTAACTTCTACAACTAGTTCATGTTGGGCGTATACATTATATGTTTCATACTTTCAATATAAATAGTAAAATTACAGTTTGGACAAAGAAAACACAATATTTTCTTGTTTAAATCTAGAAGTAAAAGCTCTATCCCCAAATACGATTTCAGTTACCTTCACTTAGCTTCAATGCAACTCTATAATTCTATTTCCTTTTGAAGGTATACTCTTATGACTTACACATCCACTGTCACAATGGTTAGAAACAACACTAAATGGCGCTCATCATTAAACCATGAATATGAGCCCAAGAATATCTAAGCAACACATGGTAATTAAACCCTAGAACTCGATTTCTATGAATTCCAGAAATTGAATTCAATTTCAATTGAAGAGAACCACATGTCATAATATCTTTCTCATGCTATAAATTATTTGTATCTGCACTCATAACTACACCCTCATCTCGCTAGAATTGTGTTCCAACTAGATGATTTCTCTTACATTACAATTTAGCTTTGAAAATGTAATTTTATTCCTCAAGAATCAAATCTCTTTGACATCACTTTTACCAATCACAATTGGAACTTGACCTTGCATAAACAAATGGAATAACAATCTCTTACCTTCAGTGCACTTCCAATGGAGAATTCATATCTCTTGAAATTATACTCTATGTAATAATTACTACACCTCTATTTTCTTGAACTCTAGAGGTTCCAAACGCAAGGTCAAGTATCATCATTCCATTTCTATTGCCATCATTCAAAATTAATTCTAGATTGACTATTTCATATTCAGTGCAATATTTTGGTATCGATTTCGAAAACAGGGGTTCACTTGCATATAAGTGGTGAATTCATCACTCCAACTCTTTCATCAATGAAATATCCAAATTTCATTAATTTACCTAGGACTTGCACACACAGACTTCAACATCTATCAATGAGTCTCATTTCCATATTTCATTAATTTTCCCACGACTTGCACACATAGACTTCAACATCTATCAATGAGTCTCCTTCACATCATGTAGGGATAGATTTATACAAACCCTAGTTCATGTATAATAATTAGTACATGAAATACTCAATCTGGTTCATCTGTAATTACACAAAGAAAATCCTTCAACATGTGCAAAATTCCTCTAAAACATTTACACGTAGTGATAAATCCATAATGAAATCTCATTCAATAAATCTATACATACAACATTACTCAGATTCTCACTTTAATATTGGCCCTATCTAACAATATTTGGCCACGGGATGCCCATAGGATTACATTGTATATATACACACAAGGATAAAACCTGAATTCATTTCATATCTAGATATAGTTCCTAAGATCTCTCAGATCCTATAATTACTCATGTGAGTCATCATTAAATCCTATTCGAATTCTTCCAACAATTTTTATATTTGTTACATTCAATGTTCTAAAGATATGACTTAATTCTTCTAGAATTCAATTAACAACTTAGGAATTTAAAACAATTACAAAATTAGGGAATCCACTCCCTTAGTAAATGTCTAGACCCATAGATTTGATTAACTAAGTTGAAATTGAGAGATTATGCTCCTACATCACACAATTACATCAATTTTGATGATCTAAGGAGGATTGATGTTGATATGATATTATTCATGATATTAATGAGTTTTGAATCCCTCTCATGGTTTTATGCATGGTTTCAAGTACATACATGCAAGAATGATTGATATCTCAGAGGAAACTAATCAAACATGAATTTTGAATATCTTTTTGTAATATGTAACTCCCACTTGTCTTTGATGTGATCATATTTTTTGTTAATGTTATTATTGGTCATGATTAGGTAGATTTCATCTCTATGTAGAGTATGCTTCCTTGTCTTTGGGAAATTGTTGGAGCTAGTTGTATTTGAGAGTTTCTCTCCAACTATATGCTTCCTATATTGGTGTGAGGTTGAGATAATTTCTCAACTGAGTAGATTGTGTGATCAAGGAAGTTTTTCTATCTTGAGACAAAACTCTGTGTATTTATATGTACTCTATTTCATTGTTTAATAAAGAGCTCACCAAAATTTTGGTTCATGTGTAATAATGTCTACTCTCCCTCTCATGTTTCCTTTCATGGTATCAAAGCAGGACTAGGCTTGACTCCCTCTCGAGAGGGCCCAGGGAAATGGGAAAATGTGAGAGTAATATGTTGTAGAAGTAGATTAGCATATGAGAGTAGATGGTTTATTGAGAAGTAGATTGTTGCTATGTGTTTGAAGTAGTGTGAGTTTTTTCCTTCATTTAAGTTCTTGAAACCGAAGGATTGACCTTACCGACCAACTCTTCATTTCACATAGTGAGAGAAACCGGGATGATATATGTTAGATAAGTGGTTCTCAAGGTTGATCAGGTATAAATTGGGCGTGTTTTACTAGTTGGGTTGATTAGCACCTATATTTATTCCCTCATTTGTATCTTTCTTTATTCATGATTTTTTACTACATTGAATTGGGATACAGATTTATAATCATCAATCATTAGATGTAAGTCCTAAATTTCAAATGCCTCCTTTCCAATAATGCCTTCCTTTACAAAAATATTTGACTCTAGAATTAACAATTGATTTTCCAAGTCATTGTTAATATAATTTTTCTCATTATTTGGATGAGCAGAAATGATAATATCCTTTCCTTGAATAGTCCCTTTGAGTTTTAATAATCCAAGACAAGAGGTTGAAATTCTAAATATTAGAAAACCTTCCTTCCATAACTTTATTAAAGCCATTCTATTTTTAATATTCCACAAAACTTCAAATTGATACTACCTTATAGGACATAAATAATGCCTTCAATTTTGAAATATAAATTTGACTTGATGCACTTTATAAATCTTTATATATGAATATTTTCCAAAATTCCACTCGTATTTAAAATAATGATTCTTTCTTCACATAGACTTTTCTCTTTTCTCTTGATTGAAACTAATTGATTAATTTTAAAACCGTGTAATTGAACTTTGGAATATGTTTTTGATAATAATATTTGATCTTCTTAATAATATCTTAAGAATGTAAATACTTTCACCATTTATTTACTTAAGAAGAAATCTCTTATAAACTTTAATATTTCACATTTTGCCAATATTTTCAGGTTTTTCATTTTCAATTAAAACTTTTACCAATATTTTTACCTTTTTTCATTTTTATGTGTCTTCTCCATACAAAAATTCCTCCACGCAATGAGAGTTTTATATTTTTTTTTCATTCCCCATGCAAAATTCATCTACTATGGAATATTTTAATGGACTTAATACTTCTTAAGTGTACTTTAAAACACTTGGAACTTTTTCTTTTAAATTACATTTTCTTACCATGTAGGTGGAAATTAACTTTACTCATGTCAAATATGAAATCTTTATGATATTTTTCTATGTGTACTTTAAAAGATACTTGGAAACTTTCCCTTTTAATTGTGTTTTCTTACTTAGAAATTGTTTGCAATTTTTTTCTCCTCCTCCTCCTCTTCTTTTTTCTTTATTACGAGAATAAAGAGTGGGCCACTAGAGTAGATTTATTGCAAAACCTTTTTTTTAAACAGTGGAAAAACAACTCTGATACCACTTGGATAAAACCTCTTGGTCACTTCACCTGAGCTTCCATTATAACAAGGATGGATACATACATTCCTCAAGGGATAAATAATAATTATTCATTTAATTGACATGTCTTGAGATATAATGAGCGTGCACATAAATACATGTAGGGGTGATAAGTACATGTATGAATGATAAGTCATGGCATTGGAAAAGGGCATGACTTATCATTGTTACATATTAATGATACATTACATAATAACCATCCTATGACTATTATCACATGTAATATACCTCATGTATATTACAACAAACTTCCACCCTTCTTAGATGTCTTTGGGTATTGGGATGTTGACTTGCTTCCTTACATCTTAGGAGGATGAACTCTTATCCAATTAGAAGAAATTTAAGAGATATGTGATTGATCTATGGTAATAAGATGCAACAATTAAAAGCATATTGATACTTTATTTTGAATTTATGTATCTATAAATCTTTTATTATTGAATATTGTTTTGGATTGAAAGATGTTTTAATCACAATGTTGAGATGACTTTTGATGCGATTCTAGTTGGCCTTTAAAGACTCGAAACAAAATTATTGTGGGAAGGATGAGAATGTTCAATATGAAGATGAGAGAAGATACAAGATTGTGGAGGATTTGGTGCCTTGTAGGAAAGGAAGTATAGAGTTTCATGGAACTTAGGAAAATGTTATAAACATTAGTGATGGTGTTTGGAATTTGGATTAACAAGTGGTTCTCTTGAGATATTAATGTGTTTTTTTGAGGAAAAATAGAAGATATCTCATTTAGAGGTAATTATAGTTGAGTTGGAGAGTTAAATGTGATGTCTCAAATCAATAACATCATTGTCTATTATTTGAGGAGGATTTGAGGAGGACTACTATTGATTCGACATTATTCATAACATCAACCCAGTAACCCTCAGTAGTTGCAGTGAAGGAAAATATAATTGTACATAGTGTATATAGTAGAAACTGAAAAGGAAAGAAAAAGGTGGAAAAAGAAGAAAAGAAAGAGAACAAATGGGAAAAAGAAGAAAAATAAAAAAAAAATGAAGTAGATGGATAAGGTTATGCATGCATATTAAGATGATACATTGCGCAAAAGACAACAATTGGTATGGAAAGAACTTGAAGACAATGCGTTCTAGAGAAAGGTTACCATGAAGAAAAATTAGTGTGTCGATACAAAAAGCACCCGGAAAAAGGAAAAAGGTAGTGACCGAAAAAGTACAATCCGACAGAGAATTTATGGCACGACTATAAAAGAGGAAAATGTGAATAGGAAGACTCATTGTGACTTGGTGAAAATGAGAGATAAGGAGAGAAAACTCACTACCAACAGGTATTTTCGAAGTATTCAATGAATATTTAGAGGAACCTTTTCAATATCTAGCAGAGCGGTGCCACCGAAGGTCGGACCTCCCATTCGAACTGTAAGGAAAACACGCAGTTCCATGAGGTTGCCACATGATACAACAACTGATGGGGTAAGCATTCAACCTGAGGGAGTGGTGGATTTGGATGCCATTCCATCACCAGTTATTGAGTCAGTCAGTCCCACACTTTTATAAGAATAGCAGGTTCCAACAACAGAGGAGATGGAGGTCGATACGTGGGGAGAAACATGAAACCCTAGCACAAAGAAGAACCACACACAACAAATTGGACTAGGCATAGAACAACCATAGGTAGAGCCAAATGAGGAAGATGATGAAAGAACGAAGTTGGATGAAGCACAACATTCAGTAGCAAAGCCAACGCAACAATGAGAGGAAGTGTAGGTGGAATATGTTATAGCACAACAAGATTCAGATGCAGAAGAATATGAGGAAGAGAACTAGGAATAAATGGGAGGGCCATCAGTAGGAATGAAGAGGACTAGGGAAAAACCTACCATGCAAAGAACACCAACCAAATAGAAGGAGTTATCACTATCACTACCAAATATACTTGATGGAATTAGAATAGTTGGTGATATGTTAAGGTCCGTTAAAAAAATAAGGTATTTTGATCATGATGTGAAAGACAGAAAAATTCCCTGAGTTTGCATTGCAAGTGTACATGGAGAGAAAAGGAGAGGGTCCATCAAGGGATCCCATTTTGGAACCAAAGCAGTGGATTGCAAGACTTTATAATACAGGGATCATGAACCTCCTAGAGATTCCCCACTTTGGGAGGGGAAAATATGTAAATGTATGTCAAATAGTTTTTGGCACTAGTACATGGAGTTATCTTATGGATGGAGAGGCATGTCGCCATAGATGTAGATTTAATTGCAGATATTGTAGGTTTATTGACATATGGAGAAAAACTAGAACAATATCTGGATGACAAGACAAAGGAAATTGTTTTAGCAAAGGATATGTTTGCACAGGGGCATACCCAGGGTTCAACGCTTCAACACCGTACCAACAAAACCCTAACTACCAGCCCTTTCGGCAACACCTGCGAAGCAGATGAAGTCTCACCCGAGGTAAAGGTAGGGGTGGTTGCAGGACTCAAGTATCTACAACCTAGCCAGGACACAGATCTATGATCACAATACTTAACAGAGAACTTAGCAGTTAATATTCATCAATATTCAACCCTTATTCACATCGTGGGTCAAAACCCTAGTTACAAAACAATGCAGTATTCAACTAGATCTAACACATCCAAGCACTTAGCATATAGAAATTGATAAAATATGGCATTCATTCACATTACTAAGCACTAAGATAATATATTTGATACATCTAACAAACAGATCACAACACTAAGTATAAATCACAACAATCACATAAGAATCATAAGCACAAAGCAATCACAACACAGGATATACGTGATTCACCCTAGTGTGGGGCTACATCCACCAACTCTTCTTCTTTATTATCTTCTATCAATATTCCACAAGCACAGAGATGCAAAATAACTCCGCATAGGACAGAAGATCTGCGCATACCTGGCTAGATCCTCCTTCCTCGAGCTAGGTTTAAGCATAGAGTTGTTCTTACAATTACTTGCACTCAACCCTACAAGTTCTCAACACACAGTATGAATAGAGATAGCTTGATCACATAGATCCAACTACTAACATCACTTTCACTTAGCACATACTCACTTATCTTACATCTAATAGAATCCTTCTTACACCACCCAGATTTCTATTTATACATTCCAAAATGGGCCTAAACATGGGTAAACCCATGGGTCGGCATCCCATACATGTTACATAAACCCTAAACCCAAAAATTCCCTAAAAAGGGGCCGAGATCTCGCGATCTCATATTTGCCTTTCTCTCCACCTTCGATCAGCCTCTCAAAGTCCCAAAAATGGTCAAACACGACCAAGGTTCTCCAAAACTTGGTCAAGGGCCAACAGGCCTCCAACACTCATATGTGACTCATCCCAAGTCACTCTGATATAGGTAACTTTGCCTCAAATTCCTTGATCTTGGTTGGAGCTTCCTTGACCTGTTTCTTATCCAGAGCCTCCTACTCTGGGAACTCCTGTATGTCTTTTCCATCACAGGTCCTTCCAAGCATTGTTCTATTGTGGTGACCACTTGTTCTAGTTATGCACCTCGTCCTTCAATTTCCTCAAAAAGTATGCAAGTTGCATCCTGCACTAGATAGAGTCGCTAATTCACTTCCATAACCTTGCGCTGTATGGCATGGACCTACTACTGAACCATGCATTGTTCTTGGTACCTTTTCATCCTTTTGACCGTTGACAGAGGCTTCAACTGTGCCTACACTAATGTTGCTTTCCTCTTTGCCTCCTGGAGTTGTGACTCTAGTCTCCCTAGTTCAGGGTCCTCTACAAGACACTCGTAAGTCTCTGTAATTTGATTGCTGAGTTGTTTACATTCAGAGGCCAATGCCTTGATTCTCTGGGCTACGCTCTAGGCAGTTTCTTCTCTCTAGTCTCACACTTCCTGCGGAGTGCTTGGCACTACTTGTAACTCCAATTCTGCTACCCTCTGTTGGATTTGTTGAATGGATTCAACAAGCTTTGTCACTTGGTCCTCTATTGGGTCTTGTTCCATATTCTCTAAGCCCGTCACAAAGAAAAGTTCTCTAGTGACTGCTTCTTTCACTCCAATATTCTTTGCGAACAGTTGTTCTTTCTCCTTCTGGATCTGCGCTCTATCCTCTATAAACTTGGCTTGGATGTTGTCTTTTTCTTGCTACGCAAACCAACATTTATCTATGGCTTCCTCTTGTTCTTACTTCAGGGCCTCTGTGGCCTACTCGTTTTCCTCCAGGATACAACGAAGGCGAGCTTCGATCGCATCTGCTATTCTATGTATCTGGGTAGGTTCATCTCCCAACTCTGTTCCTTCTGATGAAGAAGTTGCAATAGACACTGCGCGGTTGGAGTAGAGGGCTTGATGTACCCCTTTCATCTCTACTTCAATCCTGTCAAACATGGTCTCCTGTTTTTCTTCGCTTCTCTACAATATATCCTCTGAGGAGTTTGACACGACAGCAATGATGAAATCTATTTCTTCCACCATGAGTACACTTTGCATCTGTGGTTTAGTTGATTTTGACTTCTTCTGCGATGTAGGTTTCATGGGGGAAACCTTTCTTTTCTTGGATGTCTCAACTTCATCAAGAGGATCCCTAGGCGGTGTTACTTCACCTTGCTTCTTCTCGTCTTATTCTCCTTTGTCCTCTTCTTTGTCTACTTCGTCACCTCCTCCTCCTCTAGGTGAATCTGAAGCAATCTCTTCTGATGTGTTGTTCAACTCTTGTACCTCTTCCTTCTTCTTCCTTCTGCTACTGATGGGTGCATCATACTCTTCACGAGTAACCACAGGACTTCCAATGACGTCGGAGTCAGACAGTTCTGCCTAGTCGACTAGTATAAGGAACTTTGCAAGCCATTCCTTAGTTATTTCTTCCATGTCCTCCTCTATGAGCTTATAATAATATTGGAGATATTCTTTATTTTTGTCTGTGTGCACAGTGATATAAATAAAATGTATATCTACGCAAAACTTCACAAATGGTTTGAACCTATGCAGCGTGTTCGGCGTCATACGAGGGAAAGACTCAATAGCCCTTTTCAACTATAGGTAATAGGTGTGGAACACCGCATTTGACCACCATTTCTTCACCATGTCCCTCGAATACCAGAGCATAGTGAACTTCACATCTAAGGGCTCAAAAGACTCAATCTCAATGAAGGTCACACCTTTCGACATCTCCCAAGCAATGAAGGTGATGAGGATCAGCAACCAACTAAAATGAAACTCATAGACCTAATCCTGAGCTTCACAGAAGTCTTGTTCTAACTAGTTGAAGAGGTGGTTCCCCTAGTTCATATGTATTCCTTCAATGTACTTTCCTGCAAGGTCAAAAACGAACCCCGTGACCTACGTGGTTATGTTCTTCCTTACTAGCTTACCAACAATCAACTGGTAGGCTAGGTGCACTACACCATTCTAGATGGAGGCTACCTTGTAACCTCACTTCCCCTTCTCCACATCGCCATAGGTATCTTTAATCTTCTGCTCCAGGGCACGATCTGCAGCCTTCCCTGGATAAACATCTTGTGGGTCTGGTCCTTGCATGCTTAATATAGTGATCCGATGGATCAACATCAGATCTATGGTGATGCGTTTGTCTAGCCACAGATAACCGCCATGGAAGCACGACAGCAGGAGTTTAACGCATGTGTTAACCTCCTGGTGCCTTCCAAAGTGGGGTATCTTCATTACGTTCAGGATGGTGGACCTCACGATGTCCATGGTCCACGGTTGGGGGATGATATTTGGCTTCTTCCCCTTGGTCTTGGTCAAATACTTATGTGGGGCGAGCATTCCATGGTTCTTGCGGTCTCCCAATTTGAAGTCACCGATATTCAACGTCATTATCTATCCTATTTGTGGTCCATCTGTGCGTATCCCCTTCGGTAGGTACACAGTGATCAAGGTATAGTCGAATTCCCTTGGGACACCATCGCGACTAACCATGCTAGCCAAAGGCGAGATATAGTCGGGCATGATTGATGGGATGAGATTCACATTCTCCAAGTCATCACAATGCTTGGTTTGTTGCTCGGTCACAACTCAGGATGGTATAGATCGATGAGCAGTCGATGGGGATGCTCGCACTCCTCTCGTCAACAAGGCTTGGACTCCAGTAGGCATGACCTTCTCAGCCATGAGTTCTATGAGGATCTCTTTGATGGATTTCTCTATTGCGCTGAAGTCACTCGACATGCATGCTCAGGTTGGTGATCAAATACTCAATGTAACAGAATGGGTGGCAAGGTCTCAATAGGCACAGCAGAATAACATCTAGTTCTCTGTGGGCTCGAATAATCACTATTTGAAAAAGTGTCTCAGTGCAATACTCGACGGGATAAATAGCTAACATTGTAACGGATTCCTCCAACAGGTAGGACCGCCTTAATCAATGTAGTTACATCCGTTATGGTGTGGTCCCAACAGTCTGATGGAGATATTTTTGGCCATAACTTCAGTTCGAGTTATTCTAGAGCATCGTCCTAATGGTTGGGATGCCTCCAATGGTCATATTGATTTGTCGTGGCGAAGTGCCAATCTTCGTTGTTCTGCTATCCCAACGAAGTTCAAGTTCTGTAAACCTTCCTTCTGTGAAATATGTTCTGGGACTTCCTGGAATTTTTCTAATATTTCTTCTTACTGAGCTTTCTGGCTTTCTTCCCTATGATTTGAGTCATTGGGTTCCTCTTTCCATTATTGTTCTTATCTACTCTTAGCATAGTAACTTCTCGCTGCTACGGGTTGTTCAAGGGTAATGCTTCTTCTCTTTCTGGAGTAGGTTATCTACTCTCTTGTACAGGAAGGTGTTTCAAGTATTCTTCTATTCTTTCAACTTTGACATCCAGATATCTGGTCCTCAATAGCTTTGATTTGTCCTTTTGTTATTCTATTAAGTGTGCTATTCTCCTAGCCATGAAATTTCTTAGTTCTTGCTTTATCTATTCTAGATCTTCCTCTTCTTGTTTCCTTCATATCTGATCTTTCTCAATCCAGGTCTTTCCTAGAAAAATAGCAAATGGGGTGTTGTTCTCAACAAACTTAACGACCTCAAATTCTTCCTCTATCGAAGTGCCATGTGCACTCATAGGTATCTAGGTAAGTCTTCCACATAGGGTTATCATATTCCCTCTAAAGAATCCTATTCCTCCCAATGAAGGAACCATAGCAGGCTTTCCCAAAATTTCCCAAGTTCTTTTTGTCATAATATTCACCTATGTTTCCTCATCCAGAACACAGTCTATGTCGAAGTCTCCTATTATTGCTTCTATACACTCCTTCTCTTTTAATATCTATGATAATTTGATGTCTCTATGATCATTCAGGGTTTCCTTCATCTGCAATAATATAGTCTCTGATTCTTTCTGGGGTTCTATCATATCCTTAGTTTCCTTGCTTGTCTTGTGGTTTTCTTGTCTCATGTTCATCTTTTCAACTTTATCAATAATTCTAGGGAAATCCAAAAATTCATGTTCCATAGCTTTACAACACAAACAACTAGGTCCTCTATTAGGGAATTCCTTAGCAAGATGTCTCGCTCTTCTGCAATTATAACAAAGAGTTAATTCTCTCTTTCTCTTAAATGATCCCCAACCTTTCCTGTATTGTGCACTAGGGTAACAGTAACTAACCTGCAAAAAAATATATCTAAGATCATGCATCCATTTGTTAGTCCAAACATTCTATCTATGCATAGGAATAACATATCTTTCATTACTTCTATCAAATCTACTCATATCAAATCTTATTTCTTCTAGTTGTGCCCTAGTTTTCAGACTAGGACAAAATCTATCAAACATACCTAGATTCATTCTTTCGAAACAAGAATTTTCACTTATGTTACATTTCTCAAAGCAAAAAGATTTAATATCTTACCTCTTTTCTTCAGATCTGATTCCCTTCTTAGCATAGATCTTCACAAGTCAAGTAGAATACTGTGCACTACCGCAACAGATCTACGCACGTAGCTTTTTATTTTCTTCAGTTCCTAGCAATCATAGTTTCAGGTCCCGAAAACAAAACCCTAACTACCAGCCCTTTCGAAAACACTTGTGAAGCATATGAAGTCTCACCCAAGGTAGAGGCAAGGGTGGTTGCAGGACTCAAGTGTCTACAACCTAGCTGGGGCATAGATCTGTGATCATAGTACTTAACAGAGAAATTATCAGTTAATATTCATCAGTATTCAACCCTTAGTCACATCACGGGTCAAAACCCTAGTTACAGAACAACGCGGTATTCAACTAGATCTAACACATCCAAGAACTTTGCATATAGAAATCAATCAGATCTGGAATTCATTCACATTACTAACCACTAAGCTACTATATCAGATACATCTAACAAACAGATCATAGTACAAAGCATAAATCACAACAATCACATAAGAATCATAAGCACAAAGCAATCACAACACATGTTAGATGTGGTTCACCCCAGTGTGGGGCTACGTCCACCAACTCTTATTCTTCTTTATTATCTTATTTCAATCTTCCACAAGCACAGGGCCACAAACTAACTCCGCATAGGATAGGATATCTACACGTACCTCACCAGATCCTCCTTCCTCGAGCTAGGTTCAAGCACAGAGTTGTTCTTACAATTACTTGCACTCATCCCTGCAAGTTCTCAACATACAATATGCACAGAGCTAGCTTGATCACATAGATCCAACTACTAACATCACTTGCACTTAGCACATTCGCACTTAGCTTACATCTGATTGACTCCTTCTTACATCGCATAGATTTCTATTTATACATTACAAAATGGGCCTAAACATGGGTAAACCCATGGGCCGACATCCCATACCTGTTACATAAACCCTAAACCCAAAAATGTATTGGCATGTTCTACAGGCAGCGTATGCTTGTCATTGATGGAAAGTACAATAGCGATGATGGCTTGAGTACAGCAATGATGATCAGCAGCGCACTGATAATCGGGGAAGAGCAGCAACCGTGATCGTTGGATCAACAATTCATAATTCTCGATGGCTGTCAGATCTCAATGTAGACAAGAAGAGTGCGCTGAAGAGGAGGATAGATATCAAGCATTAGATCCAAGCACAGGATCCGACCATCGTCGGATCAAGGAGAACCTACACGTTCTTTAAAGTGCAAGGAGTAGTGGGCTCACAAAATCCCGAAAGAAGGAGGACCGTCCATCTTCAGGAAGGACATGTGGGGAAAGATCATCATTTTGCTGACTGGAGAGTCAAAGGAACGGGGTTCCCTAACCTCTCGAAATCGTGATATGCGAAATCGCGACTTAATATGAGCCATCAGATCAAGGTTTGATCTGGACCATTGATCCTAGTCCATTTCGGAGTTTCGCGGATCAAGAGTTGGAGATATCAAAGAATATTAACCACAAGAATCCTGAAATCACGATATGCGAATTCACGACTTAATCTGAGCCATCAGATCAAGGTTTGATTTGGACCATTGATCCCAGTCCATTTCAATGTTTCATGGATCGAGAGTTGGAGATGTCAAAGAATAATAACCACAGGAATCCCGAAATCGCGATATGAAAAATCGTGACTTAATCACAGCCATCAGATCAAGATGTGATCTGGACCATTGATCCGACCCCATTTCAGATTTTTGTGGATTGGGACTTTAAAGTGACAAGAACACTGAACATCAAGAATGTCAAAATCACAAAATGCGAAATCGCGAAATAATCCGAGCCGTCAGATCAAGTGTTGATCGAGACCGTTGATCCCATGCCATTTTGGGGTTTCGAGGATCGTGACTTGGAGAGTCGAGATGCCTCATCTCCAGATTCACGAAATGTGAAATCGCGAAAGTGCCTTATGCATAAGGTTGTGGTCACAACCCTTGGTCACATCAGCGAGAGATGGAGGAAAGAGCTAGAGCAACCAAGCTCCTTTTCGAGGATCACAACTAGGAATGTCGAGACACATGGTCACACAAATGCCGAACTGTCAAAAGCCAAAATTCCAAAATGAATGCAATATCCCTTGGAATCAATCCAATGGTGCAGGTGAATTTGAACAAGATCGGAGGGCTACTGTAGCACGACACAGTGTAACTTCTAGAAACCACTGATGGTTTCTGCCAGAGGACTAGAAGACACTTCGGGATGATTGACAGAGGAGGTGAAGAGTCTCTGGGAATCTTCAAGAGGGATGAAGATGTTCGTGGAGGCGATTGACAGCTGGATGAGCATTGAGGCCTGTAACTGGAACAGAGAAGGTGAGCTCGACTATCACAGAGAAGACGAAGAGTCTCAAAGTGCCAGAGAGGCTGAGGAATATCAGTATAACATACAACGATGTTGAACGAGTGGAAAACGATGAGAGAAGATGAAGAGTCACAATGATGATTAGACAGAGCACTCAAGTTGTGGAGGAATTTGGCGCAGTGTGAGCATGCAGAGGCATGGCAAATATTGCATGCACAAGGAGCATAGGAACTATAAGAATGTGGAACAAAGAAGAGATTAGTGTCATTGTCGTGGGGAAGGATTCAAGTGTGAGCAAGGATGAAAAGTGCAGGTGCAGAAATGCACAGTAGAGGAAGGTTGCATTGAAGGGATATGGAGCAGAGAGTATAAAACGCAGAAGAACAAAAAGTGCAAGGGGCGTGCAGAAGACACTGATGCAGACCGAGCAGAGTAGTGTAACAGAACAACGACAAGGTTGGTAAGCCATTGAATAAATTTATATCATTGTAATAAGTTTTAGTAACAAGGAATTGATATACCAGGGTGGTTGGGAGGTGCTAGGGAGGAATGGTGTCCTCAAAGGTTCAAGTGGGTGCTTGAACGCAGGGAGTTGGTGCTTCCTTCTAGTTGGTGCTAGAGAAACTAGGGAGTTGGTGCTTCCTTCTAGTTGGTGCTAGAGAAACTAGGGAGTTGATGCTTCCTTCTAGTTGGTGCTAGAGAAACCAGGGGGTTGGTGCTTCCTTCTAGTGGGTGCTAGAGAAAATAGAGAGTTGGTGCTCTCAGCAAGTTGCAGCTTGCAAAACCAGAGGTTGTAGCCTCACAATGAGTTGGTGCTCATATTTATGATAATGTAAAGAATGTAGATAATACTTATCATATAAAGAAAAAGAGGTTTTTACCCTGTATGGGTTTCCTCGAGAATTATCTGTCTCTGTCTTTCTCATATATGTGACTGATGCTGAATGTGCCTTTGTTTATTTCTCTGC